>VZRF01015745.1:0-35027 GCA_013396875.1 Vireo altiloquus
ACCAGCTGAGCTGTCCCTGCCCAATCGAAAACTCCATGTACCACAGAAAGGGATAAAGTCCCTGTGATGCATACAAGAAAAGTGTTAGGGAAGACAGTTTGGATTAGTCCTGCCTCAAGCAAAGGCAAACCCATCCTTGGGATTATTTTTGCTCAAGGACCTGAGTGTGCTTGGTGGATAATGCAGAGGGACCGTGAAACATGATGTGTACCTCAAGGGGATTTGATTTTTGGGTGAGAAGAGTCTGTAATGTTGAACTGTATAATATTGATTGCTGATTGACACTGCCAGTGTATGCCAGAACTACCACGGACAATGAGTATGGACTGCTCCAGCAGCCATGAGCTCTTGATGCAGACTGCAACCCCGACAGCACACCACCTCGCCTGCCCTGGAAAATGTCTAGGATGGATAAAACCCACAATTACAGACTAAAGGAATTTAACAGACAACTTGGAGGAATGGCTCTTGGACCATGGAAATTATACCTATGCTTGTGTATGTGCATATAGTTGGAAGGTGTAGGACCTGGGTGTGATAGAAATGGTAAAGAATAAGGGGTGGATAATGTCCTAGCTTCAGCCAGGACAGAGTTCATTTTTTGCAGTAGCTGGGAGAGTGCATGGCTAAGGGCCAGATGTTACTTGATACAACTTCACTTGTTGGATGAATTTCTTCTTGAAGAAATAAAATATACCTTTCAGAGGTACTGAAATTTGAGTTTTACTGATCCCTTGAAGCAATCAAAAGTACTTCTGACAGCTTTAATAACAAAACATATTCAAAGCAAAAGTTCTTCAGCCCTCTGGCCGTGACATACTGTTAGCCCATACGAGAAGGACAATTAACTATAAACTGAACCATGACATATACCGGCTCTGTCGGCCAACAGACTTTTCAAACCTATCTTGCTCCAGACATTCTCAATTCAGCATTCACATTTCTCTTTGACCTTAGAAGGGAGTAGACAGAATAGATAAAGCATTCCTTCCTTATGGAGATGGAGTAAGTTTTAGAAAAATCACTTATTTTCCATGATTAAAGAAAAGGTGATCAATATCTATGTCTTCAGTCTGACTCTAAGGCACTGCTAAGTCAAAAGGAGACAAGGAAGGTACTACAAACTGGGAAATATGTCAACATTGCTTCTACTGACTTGTGTGGAAGACAGTGAACTTGCAGAGATGGAATGAAGACTCTTAGACAAAGTTACCATCTGCTCTCAAGAAGTACTCCTCAGCATTTCTGCAGCGTGTCTGAAAAAAAGCATAGGGCTCAAATACAAGAACTTCCATCTTCAAGTCTAGCCAGCTGGAAACACAGCAGCAGGGGAAATTTCCAGAAAGTTTTAAAAACAATAGACCACTGTGGATGGTATATGGTAGCTTGTTCCTGTCACATAAGATTTTTACCTCAGTTTCAGGCCCAATTCTTTATCCTTCTGAACTAAAGAGATCTCAAATATTATTTCCTGGAGTAGCATTTGACTTCTTGTTATTTCATATCCTGGTTCTAATTCACTAAAATTACTTATAAGGAACTTGAAATTGGAGAAGTTTCAGATATCTCAAAGGCTACTCTTTCCTAATTATATACTAATACAGAACATTTTTCTGGCAATGTAGCATGAAAAATATTTTAAACCCCTATGGTTTGTTTCCATTGAGTAAAGAAAACAATGGGCAGGCTAAAAATTAATTGGTGCTAACTTCTGTGCTTTTCTTCGAATGTTTTTACAAGCAATAATTAAAATCTATGTTTACTGCTATGCAAGCCCAGCTGTGTCCTTATGAGGCAAGTCTTAAGTTCAACATTTCTGTGTAAAAGAGGGCCTGTCCTCCCTCTCTTTGCTATGTTTCCACCTTCTGTGTACGTAGGTGGGAGAGTGGGAGCTTGGGAATGTGAACTTGATCCAGCATTGATCAGTCAGGCAGCAAACTGTTATTGTTCTTTAGATACCAAACATAACTCCCTTCTGGAATGGATAAGCTCAGTCATTCTGCACATAACACAGCTTTTGTGTTCAGCAGTGCAGTTAATAGGAAAAGGGAATGTAAATGATGGCTAGAAATTTATTAAACTTAAGACCGATTCTAATGAACAAACACATGGAATCCAGCCCACAATTATTTCAGAAATTAAACTTTTGTTTCAAATATACTTCAACTTCTTGAACTTTTGCAGATTTACTGTACTACTACAAGTACTTTACCTCTGAGCTGCATGATACTGAAAGGTAGTCTGAAGAAAAACAGAAGTACATTTGTGCAAATCTGGCTTTTAACTGGAGAGGCAAGCCAGTCTTTCAATAAGTCATTAAACTAAAACCTGTAAAGCATCCTTCTCATCCTTAAGGTAGACTCATGGTTCCAGCCGAGAATCTCAAAAGCATTTTTTTCTTAATTATTCAATTAATGAATTGAGACTCGTAAAACTGTGTTTTAAACTTCACTTTTAGAAATTAGAACAACAGAGGCACTAAAATATTAACAGCAAATGCTTTCAAATCTAAATTCTAAAAATTACTATTTACATTCAGCTTTGACATCAAGTTACTCAGTGCTATGTGAGCATCTCACCTGAGGCAGCAGGTTATCCAATCTTAGAACGTGATCACACAATACTATATAACAATGCTACTTGGATCTTGAATGTCTGTAGTTTTCTCTAACTGAGCAATCATATGCAATGCAGGAGAAACCTACATCAAAGCCTCTAAAATTAAAACAAGACTAAACCATGCCTGAACTTGAAGGACTCTGCAATAAATTTGGGTCTTTACTGACCTTTAATGATGTATTTTTTCATAAAAGTGATTTTCTTGAACTTTTCTAACCACTCTACAAACTAAAATACACCACTGCTGTGTCTCATTTAGCATATCTTAAGTGTAATTTATAGAAATGGCAAAGTATATTACAAGGTCAACAGCCTTCTTTAGATCAATAGAATCTATTTAAATAATAACTGACCTTACAACTTTTTTGATAGCTTGTTACAAACAAAATATCAAATGCTCTGTATGCTATGGTCTATCCAGAACAACTTTCAGGTGGATAGCCTTTATCTAAAGCATTTTTCAAAGTCAACGACATAAAGACAAAAGTCTCTCTTGATTTGTTTATCTTCATGATTCATCTGACTTTTATGCATGCTGTAGTACCATACACATTGTTTGATTACATTTTTATATTTTCCCAAATCCCCTATTCTAAGAAAATGGGATGTAATGTACAACTGATAATTTCAGAAAAACCTTAGCGCTGATGATTCATATTCAAAAACTTTCTTATTGTACTTGTTATCATTACAGAAGACATTAAACAATTTATATTGTTGACCTATGCTCATCTAAATTTTTAAGAACTTTGGAAAGATCTTTTCATCTTCCAATCTGCAATCTTGCTAACATTAAAAAAAAAACAAACAACCAAACCAAACAAATAAACCAGTTTTCTTGATGGGAAGTGCCTATTATTCAAAGTGTGGTTTCCGTGTACAAGTATAAGTACATATCTTAAGGTAGCAGTTATGCTTTCTTCAGGTTATTTCTCAAATAGAATTCAAGTGTCAGTTGAATCAGTGATATCCTCTGCACTGACAGTAAAATACACACAAAAATCTCTATGTGCAGATAAAAAACTAATCAAGGAGTAAGCCTCAAACTTCAGTATTTAAACAGCAACATTTTGTTCTTGGGACTCATCTAACAGATTCACTATTGAACTCTTAAGTACAGAAGGAAATTATTCCCCTTCCCTATTTTTTCTCCAAATCACATGCTTGAATGAGATTCTTGTACTTAACAGATCACTCTCACTGCCAAGCCTACTAATTTACTGTATCTCAACAAAAAATGAGCATTTCACTTGTGTACTTGGTTCCAATGTTGCCATCCATCAACATGTAGTTATTATGTACATCCAGAAAAAAAAAGTTTGCGAGATAAGACATAACTAACAATAACAAGAAATAGCAAGTGTTAACGGTCCATAGCTTTAAATTACACTCTGATACAATAAGAGTGATTTTAATTCAAGAAAAGTGTTCAGGTGGCCCCCATAAAACTTGGGTGAACAACTGCTAAAGATAATTCAAGAGTTTAGTAAAAGCATTCTTTTAAAAAAAATTTTCATGTGGTTGTTTTATTAGTAATTGACCATAGCTGCTACATTGTGAAGCATTTTCCTGGAGAACTATTCCTTCACCTTTACTTTTATCTTAGTAAAAGGAAACAGGAAATCTTTAAACTTATAACTGGAGCAAAAGCCAGGGCCCTTCTTAACAACAAACTGCTTTATCAGAAATCATATTAAGTAGTTGAATTGCTACTGTAACATCCTCCTAAAATTTATAAAAACACAGAAGTACTCTACTTACATTGATTTAGAAGCCTTCAAAAATTACATTTCAGTTCAAAATTTTAAATAGTTTTGCTATGAGTTTACTTTCCAATCTATTTCTTCTTCAAATAGGACAATAATGAAATCACAGAATGGTGTGGATTGAAAGGGACCCTAAAGACATATAGTCCTAACTCACCTGCCAGGGGTAGGGGCACATTCCACTAGACCAGGTTGCTCAAATCCAAGAGTTAACCATTTAAAAACAAAACCAGAAATACTATTAATAAATTATTATTCACCACTGAAAGATTTATTTTGACTGTGTATTTCCAGACATGTTGATAATTTACAAATAACATTAGTTTATTGATCTTAAACTACTGCTTTATCGCAGTTTTAGAAAGTAGCGCAGATAGGAGAAAAGAACTGGCAAAAAATAAACTGCAAAATTCTTACTGCTGTAACAGGAAGCTGTACTCCAGTGTTCATTCAAGATTAGAAAACATGGAGTGGTAGTCCCACAAGATACACTAAGAGCTGTACATCCTCTGAAATACCTACCTCAATCACGAAATACTGTTTAAGATGGAACAGTGGATAAGAATTAAACTTTAATAGAAAGATAAAATAACAAAAGGGACTAGGAGAAGGATACAGCAGTGCTATCACCTCTTTCAATTTTTCATAATTGGGAGGCAATACTTGCGGTGTTTATCCTAAAGCTGGAAGCTATTTGATCACATGACATAAAGAAAATCATGCCTAAGCAACCTGATTGCTTTCTGTGATGGGACAACTACCTGGATGGATAAGGGAAGATCAGTGGATGATGTCTACCTGGACTTCAGCAAGGCTTTAGACATCATCTGTCATAACATCCTCACCAGAAAGCTCAGGAAGTGCAGACTAAATGAGTGAACAGTGAGGCACATTAAGAACCAGCTGAATGGAAGATCCCAGAGGGTTATGTTTGCTATCACAGAATTTAGTTGGGAGCCTGTCACTAGGGATGTCCTCCAAAGATCAATACTGGGCCCAGTGCTTTTTAACTTTTTCAGCAGTGACTCAGACAAGGGAGGAATCACTGACACTGACAGCACAAAGCTGGGAGAAGTGGCCAATTCCCCAGAGGGCTTCGTAACCCTTCAGAAGGACCTTGACAGGGTGGAGAAATGGGCAGAGATAAACCATCTTAAAGTCAGAAAAGGCAAATTCAGGGTCTGCAAATTCAAGTGCTATTGCATCTGGAGAGGAATAACCCCTGATGATCAATCTGCTGGAAAGCAGCTCTGAGGAGAAGGACCTGGGGGTCCTGGTGGACAACAAGCTGTCCATGAAGCAGCAGTGAGCCCTGGGGACCAAGAAGGCAAATGGTGTCCTGGGGAGCATTAGGAAGAGCATTGCCAGCAGGTCAAGGCAGGTGATCCTGTCCCTCCACTGTGCCCTGGTGAGGCACAACTGGAGTGTTGTGTCCAGTTCTGGGCTCCTCAGGACATCCAAGAGACATGGAGCTGCTGGAGTGGGTCCAGAGGAGGGTTAAGAGAGGGTGAGTAGCGAACTGGAACATCTCACTTACGAGGAATGGCTGACAGAGCTGTGCCTGTCCAGCCTTGAGAAGAGATGACTGGGAGGGGACCTCATCAATGTCTCTGAGTATCTGAAGGGAAGGTGTCAGAGGATGGAGCCAGGCTCTGCTCGGTGCTGCTGAGCAATTGGACAAAAGGCAATGGGCAGAAACTGATGCACAGAAATTTCCACCTGATCGTGAGGAAGAACTTCTTTACTGTGTGGGTGACCAAACACTGCAGCAGTGCCCAGAACGGTTATGGAGTCTCCCTCACTGGAGATACTCAAGAACTGCCTGTGGATGCAATCCTGTGGAATGTGCTCTGGGATGACCCTTCTTGAACAGGGAGGTTGGACCAGATGACCCCCTGTGGTCCCTTCCAAGTTGACCCATTCTGTGATACTTAGACTTGTAGGTTACAGTGTAGGATATAATGGAAACTAAAAATCATGACGGAGGAGGCCAACTACTCTTCTTTTTTTCTTTTTCTCCCCTTTTTTTTTTTGAACTGGAGAGTGAATGTGGAGAAGATAATTTTCATTACATAAGATACCAACTGGAATACAAAGGCAAGAAAGAATCAATATAGGAAACTTACCAGTAAATAATAGCATGTTATGACACAATGCCATTTCAGAAGCGAAAGAAAAAGTGATGAAAACTGGAATGAGTTTAAGAAATACATTTAGAAGTCTATGACATGCAGAGACTACCTAATGTTTATTGACCTACTTGTCAAATACTGCACAATATAGTTCAAAAAGGGGGAAAGACTTAAAACTTATTTTAAAAAGGTTAATTACCTAGGGTAGAATAAAACAATCAGGTAACAGTAACTGTGCAATAAGACAAGTTTGTGCAGAGCTGAGAAAAATCTTTCTAAAGAAGCATATGGCATTTTAGCCTTAAATTCTAATTAAACACTGCATACACTGAAAGAAACAATAGAACTGTACTTAGGAAAACAAATCATCACAAGCAAGTATGATGTGAACTACCGTGATTTCATAAGTGTTTTCCAGTTCTACAGGTATTTGGTTCTTCTTATTCTACTCCTTGCCAGTTTAACTCGTTGTCTAAAGTTAGTGGTATTAAGCCACTACTTTTAGCACTTGATGAAAAGTTGCTATAATCCCCCAGTGAGTGGCTGCTGAGACAGAAGTATGTATTGAAGGTTGCATGGTTTGATAAAAGATATTTTCAATGATGCAATATGCTTCACCTTATTTAACACCACCACGATGTGTCCCCTCATGAAAGCTTGTATTTGAGAAATGCTTTCTTTTCATCTTTTATATCCCTTATTGTTTTGTGTGTGAGAAAACCCTGCTTGGCAAGCCTGAAACCAAGCATTGTGCAGAGGCAATCCTCCGTGTAAGAAAGAATTGGCCAGGTAATAACCACACTGTCTTTTTAATAACATTAATCTTTAATGCTTTAGAAAATAACAAATTGGAAACATTAGCTGGCATGCAGAATTATTTTTTCATGGCAGCAAGCCAAACTCTGGTTTTATTTATTAGTATGACTCCCTTACATTACATTATTCTTGATTACAGCTGGTATATACCTGAGCCTGGAAACTAGCCCAATATTTAGAAAATGTAGAGAAGACCAGGTAACTTTCCCAAGAGTGAAACAGTAACTGAAATTGACAAATATTAAAGTTTCTATGGTTTCAAGCTGCAAGTATAAAGGGGTGTGTGTATATATATATATATACATACATATATATATACAGTTCCTTGGACAGAGTTGGAAATAGGACTTGGAATGGCAAATGTAACAAAGCACAGGTAAAGGAGTACAGGATCTTCAGTTGGACAGATAGACAGATGACATATGAGCATAAAGAATACAAGATGGAAAGAATACAAGATTACTCTACTGAAAGGAAAATAGTAACATTGCTTCAGACACCTGGGGAGTGGAAAGTATTTACCCTTTTCCCTCTTTTGCTCAAGTACCCTTACAATGTCCCTAAGCTACACACTGTTGTGAAGAGTGAACTAAGGAGTGGACTAAGAACTCTGTTTTTAAGTGACCATTTTGTTACTGAATTTTAAAGAGTACCAGTTGCATACAGGGGATAGATTTGAATATAAACTCAGAAGAAAATTCTTGAAAGCACTTTGATAGCAAATGCTGTAAATGAACCACTTGAGGTGAATTTTCTTTATATTCAGTGAATGACAAGAATTTCCTGTCCAAAATACACCAACACACAGAAATAAAAACAGAGAAAAACCATGGCCAATATAAAGTACAAAAAATTATCATATGAGAGAGATATAAAGGAATCATGCTGGGACTTAGGAGCGGCATGATGCACATTTCCCAACTGCATTACAGAGTATAGTCTCTACAGCAAGGAAGTTTCCTCTGCAAATGCAGTGAAGTATTAGTATTTGTAGTTTACAATGTTTACATGCTCAGTCAAATAATTTCTCATAGTAGGGGCTGCAGTATTAAGAGGGATTTTAACTGTCATGCTATGGGACTCTGGAATCAGTATAACAAGGGTTAGAAGCAGAAAGTTGTTGGATCTTGTGTGTAGGGTGCTGTCGCTGCTTCTATGCCTTTGGGATATCTTTGAAGCAGATATCCACCAGCTGCTTTTCAGTTGCTCCAGTACTGAAAGAAGGTAGTCAGTTGTAGTGGATACTTTATGCTTTGACTGGCTGTGCCCAAAGGAGCTGAGAGAATCTGTCCCGTGAACACACCCTAGTCCACTCACCTAGTAAACAATATGAGAGATACTAAATTCCATGACATTCCTGGGCTCCTATTTATAAAGCAGGTAGTTCATCTGCATGTAAGATGTGATCTTATGTGCCTTCACAGAGATTCATCATATTAGCCAGGTTATTAAGTTTTCTGAAATAATCTAAATACTTTTAAAGGGGATTTCAATATCAGGTCCTGTAAAGGACACAAGTAGATTTACAGTTCTCTAGTTAGTAATTACAGTCATACATACACTATAGATACTAACAAATAGAGAGCTACTAAGCAACCTCTACAGTCTTAATTAATTTCAGGAATAAAGGCTCCTCTAATGATTTAATAAAGCACAAAGGAAATAAGATTTCCTATTCACTGAATGACAACAACTCCAGTTCTTTTAATAAAGTGGAAGCTGGTTCCCATAAGAGCCTGAAAAGTGATGAAAGCAACAAGCATAAATCATCTTTTAAAAGGGTAAAAAAGAGGACCCTGGGAACTACCGACCTGTCAGCATCACCTCAGTGCCTGGGAAGATCATGGGGGACAGGGAGGTATTTTGAGACGCTCAACAGGACCTCACCCAGAGCAAGTCCTGCCTGACGAACCCAGTGGTCAAGGGAAGGGCTACAGATGTCATTTATCTGGACTTCTGTAAAGCCTTTGACACAGTCCCCCACAACATCCTTCTCTCTAAAGTGGAGGGATTTGATGGGTGGACTATTAGATGGGTAATAAAAGTGATTGGCCAGTTGCATCCAGAGGGTAGTAATCAATGGCTCAGAGTCCCAGTGGACATCAGTGACAAGTGGGGTCCCTCCGGGGGTCTGTATAAGGACTTGTGTTACTTACTATCTTCATTAATGACAGACATAAGGATCAAGAGCACTCTCAGCAAATTTGCAGAAGACACCAAGCTGAGTGATGCTGTGAGTGATACACCTGAAAGACAGGATGCCATCCAGAGGGACCTGGACAAGCTCAAGAACCAGGCCCATGGGAATTCCATGAGGTTTAACAGGACCAAGTGCAAGGTGCTGCACCTGGATTAGGGCAACCTCCAGTACCAACACAGGCTGGGGGATGAAGAGATGGGAAGCAGCCCTGCTGAGAAGGACTTGTGGGTGCTGGTAGGGGAGAGGNTTGGATTTATTCAGCCTGGAAAAGAGAAAGAGTGATCTAATTGCAGCCTTCTAGTACCTGAAGGGAGCCTCCAAGAAAAATGGAGAGAGACTGTTTACAGAGCAGGTAGTGACAGACAAGGGGGAATGGATTCAAACTGAAAGAGAGTAAGTTTAGGTCAGATATTAGGAGGAAGTTCTTCAGTGTGAGGGTGGTGAAGCAGTGGAACAGGTTTCCTAGAAAAGCTGTGTATACTCCATCTCCAGATGGGCTCAAGGCCAGGCTGGATGGGGCTCCGAGCAACCTGGTCTAGTTGAAGGTCTCCCTGTCCATGGGAGGGAGCTGGGAACTAGATGATCTTTAAGATGATCCCTTCCAACAAAAACCCTTTACGATTTTATGATCAACAATATTATTGAGGGAAGAGAGAGAGAGAGAGAGAGAGAGAAATAGAAAGAGAGAGAAAGAGAGAAGAGGTCAGCATGCTGATGCCCAGAAGTAGAATACTAAATTAGCAAAATTCCTGTGGACATTTTTTTATACAGAACTGCCAAATTACCAGGGAAATCTCTAATCATTAAAGAAAATTTAAAACAACTTACAAACCTGCTGGGTGTGGAAATATTTTTGATTCATATTTTGTTTACACAAGCAATAGATACTTGCAGGGTATAATGAAACTACTCACTATTCATTTGAAGCAACTTATGGTACTCAGAAAAACAGAGTTTAGTTTTCACATTAATCAAAACCATTTCCAATTCTGTGGTCTGCTCCCATCTTCCTTATTTGTGACTTTAGAGTTCATTGTCAGACATCAGTAAAGCACATCCTCAAAAAGATACATGTAAATAAAATGCAAGAAAACTCTTATATTTCAGGAGCCATCTCAGCTTCTTACAGCTACAGCTATGCAACATCAATCTCCCCATATACTTAATCAGCTGTTTGACAACATGTGCAACTTTTTTACCAAAAACAAAACCTTGGTCCATTTTTAATAGAACTAAAATCAAGGCCCTCCTCTAGGAAATGATTGAGAATCAAAATGCATTATGATACTCACTGTCCCTTCCTTTCCTCCCTTCTCAGTTATTTTATTTTCAATAACTTTACACCAAAAAACAAACTCTACCTTGATTTTATGGCATAATCAAATATGAGTCTTGAAACATTTTGATCTCAGAGCAAATCTTTCCGAAAAGCCTTCTGCTGCATGCAGGGATCAGTAGACATGCATGTCTCTCAAGCTGTCAAGGGAAGAGCTCAAGCACAGTGTCTGGTATGGATCAGACACTGATCTGTTGTAATGGTCTCTCCAGTTATTTTGTCAATTCTGCCTGCAAACATGCTCACTCAGTCATGCTGCCTACGTATCAGCACTTTTGCATATGGAAACCAGAACTTAACATTCTAACTTTTAAAAGTTGGTGGTTTTTTTAAATACTAATGCAAGTGGAAAGAAATTCAACCATTAGGCAGGATAAATCACAAGCAACCTGTGGCATGGCTGCTTAGGAGAAATCAGTTAGAAACTGAGTCCCGAAGTGCATGCTAAAAAATTACTTTGTATAAAATTGATGAATGTATGAATATCTTTTGTTATCTCACCAGTTTTGGTCCAAAAGGAATAATCAGAAACTTCACATAGCACAGACACAACTAAATATTTTTAGTTAATAGAATTTAAAATATGACTATGAAAACCTTTTTGTATTAAAAGCAGAAAACAATGCCAGTCTCAACGTTGGAACAGCAATAGCAGATGTTATTTATGCAGCAGATTCACAAGCAAGTCACACAATTCACAAGTTCACAAGGTACAAATAATTTAACACTTAATTACTACTGTCACTAATGCTTTCAAGCAATTAATATTCCAACAACTGCAAACAATACTCCTTACAACATTCCATCATTATACTGTGAAGTATACAAGACTACAATATTAATTCATAGGATAAATTTTGTAAGATTTGCCCTTTGGCAGGTTTGTTGAGACAACTGTAGATGAAAAAACCTGCAATTGGTAAAAGCTAAAGCCATATAAAGGTGCGGAAAGCAGCCAACTGTATATTTAAAATCATAGCTGTTATAAGTTCAAGTAGTGATGTAAAAAACATATAATGTAATGAGAAAATCAAGACTCCAGAAAGAACTGTGGCCTGGTATTTTATATTTACCTTTGGTATTCCAGAAGTGTCCAGCCAGTTCTGGAAGATACTTTCAACAGTTAACCCAGACCTTTAAAAAAAAAAAAAAGAAGATATGCAAAAAAATACCTTTTTTTTTCATATGAAAAATAGCCCTTTAGAAGCTAGGCAAACCCCCCAAATCCAAGTATTGGTTGTACTGCAGTGCTACAACCTTCTTGTTTTTTTTAATGAATAAAATCATCAGAGGTCCTATGAGCAAATTAAAGGTAGATCACATTTTGTGTACTGAAAACTAAAATCGTAAATTCAGTGCTTATAAGGACTGACAGAGAGTGTTAGGTGGTAAACTTGCATTTAAGAAACATGTAAAGTATGAATGGGTGCTCTACTTCCTGCTAAATGCGGATTTGTTTCTTTTACAGAAAAAAATCTCAAGTAAATTTATACTGAAACTCTCAAGTAAATTTATACTGAAACATTGAAACCCAGTATTCTATTACAGAAGCAGCCCAACTGTAAAGGTAAAATACTGACTGAAATGAAATTAAATACAAACTTTCTTAAACTTTGGGGTTTTAAAAAGCACTGATGGATATTAACTCTCAAAGTTACCAAGTGTCCAATATTTTTTAGCTTCGTCTTTTCTGCACTTTTGTTATATCTTGATAGCATTCACAGTGCACTCATAGAATAGTCTGGAGCTCTGACAAAAAGCAATAGTCATTTGTTTGTCATGACGAAGCTGTGTGGGACTGAAATAAACACATGCGGAAGTATTTCCAAATTCAGAAATTATATTTGCACTTTTACTTTTGTAGGTAGCTTCCATGGCATTTACTTCAACTCTGGTTGAAGACTTCCCAACTTGCAGGGAAGTCAAATAAAAATAAACAAATAAATAAATAATTTTTTAAAATGAACACATGAACTGAAACAAGGAAGTAGAGAAAGCCCTCAATGAATGTAAATATTCTGAGAATCAGAACAAAAGTGTATAGTCCTGTGCATGGTAATGCCTAGGCAAGACTCATTCTAAAGCTAGCAGTTACTTTCGCATGTATAATGTAAACTCAACCAACAAAGCATTCATGAAAAGAAAAGCTATTCTAAGCTCTGAATCAGGAAGGCAAGCAACCCAATAAAATTTTTTCTCTGATCATATGATTCAAATAATCACAGCAGTCAAGAAGGAGCATTTCTACATAGTATTCTGATTTTTCAGGAAATCACCATTGTGTGTGTTAGATCACTATATAAATAAATTTTCTAAAGAAAACTGAACATATATGTGATGCTTTTGTAGTGTTCTACCTTAAAATAAATTACTAAACATCCAGACTTGTTCCTGGTTATTTGTGCAAACTTATTAAATTTACATTTGACTGTTATATCACTCAGATTATAATTATCTCCACCTTACCACTGTGCACTAAAAATTGGTGTCTAATCTTCAGTTAGTTAGCTGAGTCCCTTGACAGGGAATAGAGATAAAGAGAAATATTTCCAAACAGTCAGTCAATTTACTTTCCCCAGAACAAGATGATGGTCTTGATTTCTTATTTCTATCTGGTTCTTAAAAGGGTGCATACAGGACTAGCTTAAAACTGGACACCAAAATTTTATATAGGCAAAGGTAGGTCACTTGGATTGTACCATTTATTCTGTCTCAAGAGGCATAAGCAGGATAAAAATTTTTGTTATTTGTTATTGCATGAATTAAACCCAATATAGCTTAGTGTTCTAATGATGAAGCAGAGGTAGGAGCTGGAGATAATTCACTTAGTTGCACATTTAATTTGTCTTATGAAGGGATAAGAAACACAGCCTCACAATGTCAGGCAATCCTTCTTTCCCCCATTCCCAGAAACTAAACCTATAGTGTGAAAAGAAAATCTCTTCAAAATAATCTATGTTACATTTGCTATGTAGAGCCATTGTTTAATATACCCTCTATTTAATTTCAAAAACTGGCTTTGAAATGAGCTTATGACACTAAGGCAATCACTCAGTTTTGACATCACACTAATCCAGACAGAAACCACTAGAAAGCTTCTCAGTCTCTCCAAAAACTTTGTCATTTTTCTCAAGGGCAAAACCAGTAACACTGCTTTTTCTCTGACTGCAGCACCCACAGTTTCTGATAAACACCTGTCATATGACCATATGCAATCTTTTTTGTTTGTAATTGCACACATCTTTTTTTTTAATTCCAAATTAGGATATTCTTGTTGGCATCTATCAAAAAAAAAAAAAAGCAACTTGTTTCAGCAGTTAACAGGCATTCACTATTTTTTAAAGAATACATTAGTAATGAGCAGTTGCAAGGATCTACTCTGAATCTCTTAGAGTAACAGTACTGAAGAACTATGAAGATGTTGGAAATGCTTCTACTAAAATGTTTGGCTTAGAAATAACCCCCAAAATTTTATCACAAACAGACTGCCATCTCAAAACAAGTATCCTAGAGAAAACACAGAGAGCCTGATGTTTGTAGAGGCAGCAGTTCAGTAAGGGCATTTATCACCTGCTTACATTGCAGTTAAGCATCTGTAAGGACTTAAATCTGGTGTTTGTGTGAATTCCTGAGTGGCCTTCTGGTTAAGGTTCTGTATTGGACAGTGGGATCTGGGTTGAGTTGATTAGGACCCTAACTCTCACAAGACCAAGGTTCTTCAATTGCTTTGTACAACAGTTCCCTACTGTAAAATGTAGTTACATCCATTATCTCATCCCTTGTCTATTTGTTTTAGATGATAAGACAATCAGCCTAGGAATGATCTCCTAACATCACACATAGAGTTCAGATTCAACAATTTTAAAGTCTGTAAAATTAGTTATTAATAGTCTGTATTAATGATAACTTGAAAATTAGCATTATAAAAGATGGCTATACATCAAGTTTTCATTGCACAAGGCTCTAAGGTACTCTACAAACCTTAACATAAACCCACTTAATGCCTAAATCGAGAAAAAACCATGAAAGTGTGCAATTTTTTTTTTAGAGAAAAGGAAGATAGAAAAGTCTGCTATATTCAACTGAAAATACTTAAACAAGCATATCTGCTTCATCATACATTCATATACATTGATAATTTTCAAGGCAAGCTGTTCCAGCTAAATATGAAGGCATAGTTAGAGCAAATCAAAACACAATGGCCAATTAGTGGTTCTGTCAACTAGACATACCTTCCTGCAGAAAATTTTTCTTTGGATTTTATCCAGCATATACATTTTGGCTTATTAAAAAAAAAAAATTGAGGAATGAAAACCACTGGGAATAATTTTTCACAATGATTTGCTTCAGTAGTTAGTTGCCTACCAGCTGTTTGTCTCGTTCAAAATCACCACATTCACAACAATGTGCATGTTAATCAAAGAAAGCAAACATGAAAGAAAGAGATAGATACACTTAGATAGCTGAGTAGTTTGAAATCGCAGTATTATTTTAGTTTAGTACTTAATTGACATACAAGGAATGTGGTTAGTGAATCTGGGTTATTAACAGTACAAATAGCAGAGCTCCAACACAAGCCTTCCTTTGTCTATCATGTGTTATTAAAACCATAGCTCATTAGCAGATTTGTTTACTTTATTTAATGAAATGAAATAAAAAATTGCAGCAGAAAACTCCTAAGAGCAGAACTGACCTGCTCAAAAAAATTTTGCAGACATAAAGTAGCTGCACAAGCAGCAACTGATTTATCTAAGACTGGTGAAACTGTTACAGGGGCAAACACTGACTCTTCGCACAGCTCACATGTTGGGCAGATGTGGAAAGGATCAACTTGCAGCACAGACTATAGGCATAAGCCTTGGGGAGAATAGAGCCACTGGAGTTTTATCAAATCTAGTGCTCTGATATACAGACACATAAGAGGGGGAATTCTTGATGTTTTGTTTGTTTGGTTTGGTTCAATGAACCAAAATTCACCATAAGTGAAGTTTTGACTTACATGAGTAAATAAAATGCCTCAGTTATAGGTGGAAAGTACTGTAGATTTTCCACAGAAAGGCCAAGATAATGTGAGACTCTAACCAGTGCAATGTAGTATTTTAAAAGGCTTTGTAAACAGATAAGGATAATGAACAATATTTGTGGTTCTTTCCATTAGTCCTTCACACAGACAAATAATCTGTCTTAAAGGCAAGAAATCATAAAGGACCAGGAGGTATTGCTCAGTTTATCTGATGTCAGTATCTGCAGTCCAGAAACAGAAGGATCCTGCCTCTCAGCATGGATTCCTACAGCTTACATGCCATTATAATTGAGTCAGAGCAGGAAGTGAAGTAGCCCTATAAAGTAGGCATAAAACTCTCCTCCTCCAAGTACAGAAGGCAGCAAAAATCAGTAAAAAGTTACATCTGGATCTTGGAGCTATTCATCACTAGGAATGTACTAAAAAATCTCCTTTGAATAAAAACTAAAGGAATTAACTGCTGAAAGGTGAGGATCTTTAAGATCCAGTCTCAGTATCTAATAGTAGAAAGCTGAAGTTACATTACCACAGTGCAATAACTACAGAAAATTTCCACACTGTTTCATGATCATTTTCTGCCAATATTCATCCTGTTTGCATTACAGAAGTCTGCCATAAGCCAAATTCTATTACTAGCGACATAGTTTGCCCCTGTTGTCACAGCTGAGGGCAAGATTTGTTTTGATTTGATTACCTACTACAAATGTCTTTACTTCCTTTTTTTTTTATGATTAAGACCAGCCTCCATTACAAACTTCAGTGTATTACAGTGCTTAATATTTGTCCAGTTTGAAGCATGTAGTTTAAACATTTAAATTTTACTTGGTAGAATTGCACAAGCCTGGGAGGCTTTGTGTGCTACAAAGAATTTTTGCTCTAATATTGAAATGCACTTCATTCCTACATCAAACTTTGTTCAAAAAAAGCACATCATCAGACAATCTCTAAAAATATTAAATTTTTATCTTTCCTCCCTTTTCTTTTACCTCAGATGAGTATTTCTGTATAGTTACAGAATGCATTCAAGAATTAAAAAAACATCCTCCCAGCAGATAAGAAATAAAGGCCTTCTGTATATCAAGATACTCTTATTCCTTGCCTTGCTGTTGATATCTGCTAAGTAATTTTGGCAATAGATAGTTCGGATATGCTATATATCTGACTGTAAAATGAATAACCGTACATCCAAAATTTCTTTCATACATTCTGGAATGTGATGCATCACAAATGGAGCCATACTTCTTTTGCATTAGTCTCATTGAAAGTCAAAGTATGTTTTTAGGCAGAAAAATGGATGCTTATGCAATAACATTTTGCACTGGGTTTGGAGTTCAGAGAAACACAAGTGAAAAAAAAAATGGAAAGAAAACAAGAGGTATTTTAACCAACCAATGTATAATCATGCCATTAAAAAAATCGCTTTCACATCTATTCCATATAATACACCTAATTATATTTGGGCTAGCAACTTTATTGAATTATATACAGAGAGTATCATCCACTACATCACTGGAGAATGTAACAGCACCCAAACTAAACCTGAGATGCCACAAAACACATTTTCTCAATGATAACTAGCTTCTCTGTTCTTCAACCATCAGGAACAGAGGTGTTTCACTAAAAAACTCAATACATTTGACAGCTATGAATATTTTGTTTCTCCAAACCACTCATGCGGAGTTGAGTGAGCACTTTTGGAATCCTGGCCTTCAAAAAATTCTATTTTTCCAGTGAATACTTTATTTTTAAAAACTATTAACACATAAAGCTCCACTACAAAAGAATCTGTAATTGTAGCATAGTCTATAATAGCACAGAACAAAACAACATATAAGCAGGGACAGATTCAAAGTGCTGCTAAAGACTACCATCTTCAACCAGTCACAGTCACACACAGGAGGATTTTGAAGGACATGTCAAGCAATTAATGCTCGATTTCCATTCATGTTTTCCATCTTTCCTCATGTGGTACAATGTATGACAGGGAAGGAACAGTACCAGACTACTTACTGAAAAAATCCATCTTCTCTGGTATTCCAGATTAACAGGTAAGTTCTGGCATCCTTGCTCTAGGCTACCATGTGCCAAAAGCGGCTGGCAGGAGGATCACAGGCTAATTTGAGCAGGCAGCTATGCCTGGCACTTCAGATTGCATAGTGAACACAGGACATCACCTCTGACCTAATATGCAAGTTAAAGGCAGTGCTTAGGGAGGGCATGGAATAGCAAAACCACAGCAAGTCTCATAATTTTTTGTGTATAAACATAATAGGAATTTTCAGGCTAGCACTATTACTATTTCTGGCTAACACATATTAAAATCTTATTTCTATGTATTTCTTTGGCTTTTTTAGCCCAGTTCTTACTTACGCTTTTTGTTTAGGGACGTCTTCCAACAGCATGCTAAGAAAATCCTGGAAAATGAACAGAGCAGCACAGTTAGTATGTTTATGAAGCCATAACCCTGTGTCTGCATTGCTGGTGAGAGATTAAAGACTACAGATAACAGAATTATAAGAAAGAACTTTATATATCCATTATGGTGATATACTGACAATATAATGTTATTTATACAATATATATTATATTGTCAGTTTTCGAACCCACTCAAGCAAGAGGTGCCAACATTGAAAGAAAACGGGCTTGAAAAGCCTGCTGACTATGTCAACACAATCCCATGTTCCTACGTTTATTATATCTATAATACACAAGCACAAATTATTAAAATTTTTAAGCACAAATTATTAAGCACAGTATTAAAAACTATTAAAGGCTGCAGATGCACATACAAAAGAAACACTAAAATTAAGGGATCATGTTGTCATTAATTACCCAACTACTTAAAGCCTTTTCTTCCTTAGTGCACGTGCCTGATTACATCACACCTAATCCTCATTCCATGACAAAATTCACAATATTGCTGATAACCACATCACCTAAGGAGTAAATTCTTCAAATAAAAGGTAGCTGGGATTTCTTTCATGTTTTTATAAAGATGATGCAACACCAGTGGAGAGCATTACTATCATCCTCACTTATACCAGTATGATAAGCCTTCTCAAGAAAGTTACACCTGTCATCACTAAAAGGTTCTCTGGCACCCCATGTTCTACACAACCTAATTTCAATGACAATCACTTTGACAGAATACACTCCTTTGAACAATCTCATAATAATAGGATTTATTAATATGAATTATTCATTTGTATGCTGTTTCATAAAACCAGTGCATCTGCTTTATTAATAATAATCTTTGTGGAGACAAGTTTCATAGGCTAATAAATGTTCCTAGCTTCAGTATACGAGTATAGGCTGACTTCTGATTGCAAATTGTTGCTCTCTAAGGTCTTGAAGAATATTTCCTAAAAGGCAGAAATCTTCTATTTATGGACCTTTCCATAACAGTCTACAAAAGATGCTGCTTCTCTGTCTGAGTATGGCATTGTTAGGGAATCAAAGTAAGATCGATTGTACAATGGAAACTATCGGTAACCGAGTTAAGCCTTCCTTCTTTAGATTATAAGTGAGATTCAGGCTGTGTTGCAGTGGCTGCAGCACTGGATTATGACAAAGTATAAATCACACAGTGCTGGGTTCAGTGTTGCTGTGGCAAGAATGCCATCATTAACTGTGACAGGAGTCATTTTATCCCAACCACAATGTATTGCAGACATGATGATAAAGTATGAAATCCCCTTATTTCATACAACTACTTTCAGTTTTGCTTTATGTAAATGTAATATTATTCTGTATATACACAGAGAACTACTGTCTCCTTTCACTTGTGGAAGTTTTGCAGGAGATACAGATAACAATTATGTGCAAATAAAAAATATGTAAAGATCATAATTATAGTTATTTCAAAAGTGTGTGAATAGTAAACCTGAAGTGGTCATCCTTTACACTATTTGCACTGTGTATACATTAATGTAGCTAGGTTCCCCAGTTAGATTCCATCAATTTCTCATAATCACACAGAGCACTTAGAGATTCCTCTGTTACCAGGATTGTTTCATAATCTGTATACTACCACTACAACTATGAAATTAAGCATCTCCTTTGTGATTAAAGCTGCCTTCATTTTTTCCAAATATCTATTAAGAATAAAGAAGTAACTATCATTCTATACAGTTTCTTAAAATTAGGATTAATCTATTATGTCTTATTTTAACTGCTCCTATTTTGATGCTCCAAAACAGAGTAGGAAAATAAATTACCAATTAACTAATCATCAGCCAGACACCTTAACAGTGTAAGCCCCAGGTGATGGAACCACTGACTAGGTTTAGTCTTAAGCCATTTTTTTGCCCATTGCAACAGACAGATCCCCACGAAAATTAAAGTCTGCAAACAATTCTGTTTCCAAGGTATTCTTATTTCAAGATGAAACAGAACAACTGCTTTAATACTGTTAGGAGTACCAGCAACTTGAATTTCTTTCTTTTTCTTTATAATCAAAAACACTCCAGTCATCATTTTAAAAGTTCACTCAAAGCAATTAGAAAGTGAATTCTTTCACAAAATCAAAAATTGAATCTTTTTAAAAAATTCTTCTCAAAGATTCCAGATTTGCTTAACTCATTTGTTGCTAATTCAACAAAAATAAAGCTACTATTAAAAACATACTGAGCTTGCAATCAAAATGAAGGAAAAAGGCAAACTGATTAATGTTTCACATCTGAAGTAATTTCCTTGCACCTGCAGCTCCCATCTAGGAAAAGTACTACAAACACCACTGAAAACAAGACTAGTATTCATAACATGGGCAATTTTTCACTCTTTTACTTTCTCTCATTCTCACAATTCCTAAACCTGGGAACTTTTACAGTTATTTTGGTCAAGGTGAATGTACAGCACTATAATATTTAAACTTACCATTTGCACCTCTATTTATTTTAAATCTTTTATTCATTTAAACACTGACAGCATGTTTGTTCAAGAAGGATTTTGAATAAGGAACTTTGTACTAACTTGACTTCATTGCTTCTGCATTTAGTATTTCTGTTGCGATTCCTTATCTACCTACACCAGACCTCAACATAAACACAATCTTAAAAGATTTCTTATAAAGGAAGAAAATGCATTTAAATTGGATATAGCCCTATTCTATTTGCATTTTTTAGTGACCAAAAACCAGTATGATGTTGAAATTCTCTTCCCAATAATTCCACTAGGAGCTGGATTTAGCCTGATGTAAAACAAGGTAAAAGCACAAAAGCAAACAAGAGAAGTTTTAATGTACAACACTCTTTCTCCACTTTCTTTCCAAATGAAAGAAAGTAATTTTTTTTTCCCCTTTACATACATTAGGCACATAGTTATGGACAAATTGCACATATTCAAATAAAAAGCAGCCTAAGACACACGAGTTTAACGTTTACTTCAATAATCCAATAACAAAATATTGAGCAGTTTTTTATCCAATAACGGAAATGGATGTTTCTGGGTGGAGTATTTCATCTTAGGAGACTGGATTTGTAGGTAAGCTGCAAATTGACATTTCACAGCTAGACAAAGGGAGAAGTCTTTAGTGTATGTGCTAGCTAGCTACCACAACTAGTAGTACAATGTGCTGAACATTTTGCAGCATTCAAATGTCTATGACACAATGCACTCCACATCAACCAGGAGCAACAAGCCAACATTTTTTTACCAAAATCTGAGCCCCTTTCTTACCATCAGCTTAAAACACTGGCCTTCTTCTTCTTGTTAGCAGTCTCATGACTAATGTAATTTTCAAAATTCTTCCAGCTGTGTAATAGTGAAGCATAATTTTTATGATTTTGGGCACCCTAATGTAGACAAGGCTCATAGAGTCACTGGCATTTTCCAAATTATGCCAAATGTAACTGCTCATGGTCTCAATAATATGGCACATGAAACAGCTGCAGCAGTGTTAACTCCCTAAACACACTGGACATTCCTCCACAATTCCTCCACAGGGCAGAAATGCTGTGTTAAGAGCTACTGCTCCTAACTTCTGGGTGACCTGACATACAAAAGAAATCACAAGTCTGTAAGCTGTAAGACACCTGGGCACACATCTCACCCTGTAAGAGTGAGATGCAAAACAGCAAGCATGCAAGCAAGGAATCACTGTGGCTGGATGAAACAGCAAGTGTTAGACTCCAGTAACACAATATCAAAGGCTCTTACTCTGTGTTTCAGGAGTTATTGCCATCCTGAATATCCTCAAAGATTTCAACCGTAAGACAGACTTCAGCAAAGAAGGTCATTGCAGGAAGTCACTCACACCCCTCGTCCTCCCTCTTCCTTTGCATCTCACTGTCATCACACTGCTCTTCCAGCAATGCTAAATATTTGTTGTGTCATGGGTTTTGTTCCAGGCCTGTTTTTTACCATGATAACTTCAGTGACCTGGTTCAAAAACACCACCATGAATGGTTGTTTTCGCAGCACTACTGAAGCAAGAAGCTGCACTGCTATTTGCACAAGCTGGATTCATCACCAGGGACAGGATTCCTAGAACTCTGGGCTCAGAGAGCTATGTAATTTCCTAAATCAAAACAGAAGTAGAGCCAGTAGTTACATGACTTTTACAGAAACTCCTAGTGGAAGGTAGATTTCCACTAGTTGGCTTTGTCCTTATAAGAAAGATGGTGAAATTAGAAGCATTGAATGAAACAGCATGCAGAGAGGAAGAAAATAAATTCAGAAGTATAATTTCTTCTCTTTCAGAAACAGAGAGGAATCAGGGAAAAGACTGACTGCTCACAACCAAAACCCACAAGCTAAGAGATTACAGGAGACAATTCCAGTATGGCAAATGACCCTATCTTTGAGAATATCAGTACCTATGAACACTGACCTTTTGAAGTATCAGATGAAAAAAAATCACTCATCGTTTATATTATTGAATACTAGCAGGTCTGATTCAAGTGTCACCATGAAAAAAATGTTCTGCCCTCTGGCAGGTAGGACTTTTACCTATACTGACAAACTACAATTGCCTCTCCCTTTACACCACAACCACAAATGATGATTTAAGTAGCCAATCCAAAAGTTTGTATAGTTCGTTTTTCCAAAAGGTGAGGAACAAGCCCAAGCACAATACCTGAGAAAGGATGAGCTGCCCATGGAACTTAACGACAAATTTCCGTAAAGATGCAAGGTATGAGACTTCTCCTATTGTCCTTGCCAGAGATCGTAAAAGAAAATAACCCTGCAAAAAATTATGGCAGAAGCTATGAATTTGCTGATATCTAGAAGACATAAGTTTTTATGATATTCATAAAGTAATTTCTATAAAAATCAGTGACAACACTCACCTTCAAATAGTGAACCTGCATGAAGATTTTTTCTGCTTTAAGACCGTATTTGACAACAGAGGCTCCAGACTCACTCAATTCTCCTGTACTCTCCTTTTTGGGCCTAAAATGGAATTACACTAATTAAGTTTTGGATAAGTAACTAAAGAAATAAGTCATACATTACCAGCTCTGATAGTTGAATGCATTGTGAATGGCATAGTAACTCTATGGGGTTAGAGTTACTGGGACTAGCCCAGTCTTTTTCCTTACCTTAAGTACATAATTTGACTTAGACAGTCAAAAAGTGAATTTTCTACTAAATAAAATTAATCAATAGGTTGGTGTAGTCTTTTTACAGCCAGTATGACATCAGGTTGCATCAGGTTCCAGTCCAGACAAGTTATAAACAAAGATAAACAAATAAAAAGAACATTTTAAGGGGAAGGGGAAGGGGAAGTGGAGGGGAAGATAGTGAAGTCACCACATTCAACTAGAGTTTTCTCTTTTTTTCACCTGAACTTTGGCTTAACAGCCTCCATGACTACCCTTGCAAGAATAACCTCTTTCATCTGCATGCAATAGATTGCTGAAGAAAGAGTTCTGATTTTCATTTTTCCATTTGGGATGGAAGAAAAGTAGTTCAAACTTTAAAAGAGGAATTATTTCACACATATGTTTGAGGTTCACAGACAGAAAGAATGTCTAGAAAAAACCTACTATTTACTGCCTGATTTTAAAATGTAATACAGCATCTGGTATGCCACAAATCTACAACAGTAAAGTGTGGAGGACTTCTAGGCTCTTAATAGCACAGATGGAAACTAAAGAGAAGCTATGGAAATATTCTTTCTTCATTTGTAAGCGCCTTCACAGACATAGTACTGAAGACCCTCTAGATCTTTTTCTTCCATTCAGAAAACATTCCACACAACAGCAGTCTGAGAACAGACACCTGTTTTAGGAGCCTAATCCTGTGACTAAAACAACCTCTCCAATTCTAAATGTGGATTTTGAAATGGTTGGTCTTCAAAACCAAACACGTTTCCGTTCATTTCTATGGAATAGGGGAAATATGGGCCACAGCAATGCAAGATTCTTCAAACCACATTTCAGAAGTTAAGCCTTGTGATCAAACTTTTTTCCAGATCTGTGTCTCCCTTGAGGAAAACATTCTTCCTCTTTATATCTATGTAACAGTTTCTTATCACAGTTTCATCCAGAGTGCTAAACTGGGGTGGCTTTTTAGACATTATAATTCAGGCCTGTGCACATGAAATCCACTATATACAAAATTTTGATAAAATGTAACTGTTTGAAATAAAATAGAGAGAAAAAAAAAAAAAACAGATTGAATTTTACCCTGTGTTTCTAACACAGTTCTCTTCCATGTTATAGGTCAGAAATACCTTCCCAGTAAGATCTTCCTTCAACATCGAAAGAAATATATCAATAACTGTTTTCTTATTCAATGGCAACTCCAAATCTTTCAGATTTCCAAATCTTTTCAGACTATGTAAATATTGCAGACACACTGTAGGAAAGCATAAATCCAGCTATTTCCCTTCTGGATCAGTCTCCTGGCAGGAAGGCCTGCTGACATTCCACTTTCACTGTTCTCTGCATAAAAAGCAAAACCTGCTCCATTTCGCTCTTAATAAATAGCCTAGTCTGTTGACTTTGAAAAATGGAGTTAGAGCACAGGCTACAGAATTCACAGTAAATTGAAATCTTTCTCATAATCACAATTATTATAAATTAGGTAACCATACTTCCTTCCTCTGGTTTTGTGCCTGTGTAGATCCTAGGACTGACTAGAAAGGAGTATTGCATCTGGATGATGGTACTGAAGAATTCCATACAGAAAACATATACACATTCCTCTGCAAAGGCTGTACATATATTCTTGAAAATGTTTGTAAAGGAGTGTAATTAGAATGTAACCCTGTTCTCTGCTGTCAGTACTTCAGCACACTATTTCAAAGCAATGCTTACTGTTTTTACAAGACACTGAAAGCATAGAGGCTGAAAGTTTGTTACACTGACCTACAAAACCTGCACCTAACCTAGCAGATAAAGCCAAGTGTAATGCTAAAGACAAGCTGTCTCAAAATATTCAAGATGCCGTCTGGCACATCTTAGATACTGGCAAATTTCTGAAGGAAGTAGAAGATGCTGCTTTCTGTTTGCTGGGCAGATGAGTACATTGCACTAGTAAAAGTACAATTCACTGGGATGTCCTTGGTAATTAAATGCTCTAATGTGTCAGGTCATGAAAACTTATGCAGAGATTGTAAGAGACCATTTGAAAGCACATTTCCCATCAGACAGAATAAAACTCTTCAAACACCCACAGAGCTGTCAGAAGTACTGCTTGAGGAAAGAATGGACCTGACACAAGTGGAACTTGGAGACTACTTAGTTAGATATCAACATTGGCTTGCCTAAACGAATAACCACAAACTGAAGTTCAGCCATAAGGGCCAGAAGATGAAATGTCAGCACCAGCTTTATTTTGCAGTACCGAGTGGACTTCTCTTGTCTTTTTTGCTTTCCTAACACAAGAGATGAGAGTGCTTGATGAGAGTGCTGGTGTTGATGATTACCAACAAAATGAGTGCCAAGACATATTTCACAGGTGCTTTTATCCCTGCAGGTTTGCTTCAAATTCTGTGAGAAAATAGGCACAGTTCTGTTGGAAGTTGCATTCTGTATGAGCACAAAAGGGCCATGAACTCCTTCTTCAATACTAAGATTTGCTGGTGCTGCCTTTCAGAGCTGCTGCTGTTGAAAAGACACTTAAACAGTTTCTTTCTTACCTGACCTCTTTCTTGACAGGTAGCTTATGACATGCTACTTACTACAACATACTACCAAGTAGAAACATCAGGCTGATCATCAGTTTGCTGAGTGGCTTTCACCCAGTCTAAGTAGGTATTCATTTGCTGGATCAAAAATCAGTAGGTTCAGCTGATAAGTTTGGAGTAGATTTTTCCAGATGCCAGGAGAAAGCACAGATAATCATACAAGAGCAGGGAACAAAAAAAGTAATTGAAGAATAAGCTTATGCTTGAGAAGAGTGGGTTGGTTGTTTTTTCCTCCTGCAATGATTGGCAAGAAGTAACAGACAGTTATTATTTACTTTTAATATCCTGTATAAAAACACAAGTTTGAACCAGCCCAAGCCTCAGCACAGACTCACTACCTAGAGCAAGGGCCAGGACTGAGATTTTCTCTCTTACACGCTAATTTTGGAAAGCACAAGGACGTACTTTAGATGGATGAAGAAAAAAACCCTGTAAATATGCAAAGAGAGAACTTATTCATGTCCATGCCACAAAAATAGTAGAAAATATTTATATCTGACTGAAAGGAAGTCTTTAAATGTAACCATGAGGAACCAGAGATATCGGAGAAGAAGAAATGGCCAGAATCACAAGCTGGCATCATGTTCCTGGCCTGAAGTGTTTATTGGAGACATATTTTTCAAATGAGAAATGAATTTGTCACTCTTTTGTATTAGCATTAGGAATACTACTATCCAAAAGGTAAGCAAAATGCTTATTATGTCTACTAAATTTGCAAGTGAATAGAAAACTTAAGTTTCAATTTCAAAATAAATCAATCCTTCCTGAGGTTCAAACTGCAAAGGATTGTGGCCCTTAGAAAAATGATTCTGAAAATTTACACCACATAACATTCGATTAAAAGTAATAGCTATGTAATTCAAACAAAAGACAACAAATGTGATTCCACAGTGTTGAAAATGGAAAACACTTATCCAGGTAAGTATCATATCACAAGAACCAATATTTAAAAAAAAAAAAAATTAAAACAAACAAAACCCTCAGAATGTAAACTGGTAGTTGTGTTGGCAGAAGCTGTATAACTACTGGTGATAAAGCTTGCTTTTGAATTTACAACTATCATCAAATTACACACTTGAACATTTACACATGTGTAACTTCACTGACTCTGCTTACACATAGGGTACACAACTCATCAATAAACATAAAGTAAAACAGATCAATGAAAGACAACAGTTAGATAGTGATAGGCTTTTGGATTATATGAGGCCTTGGAGAGGAATTTCTGTGTTAGTGAAGGCTCTTTAGAGTGTCCAAATATAAAAGCCTTTTAGGTTCTACTGGGCAAGCACAAGAAGGGAAGACCTAACATGAATGAAATGGCAACGGTCTTCCAAAAACATTTAAAAGCTGATAATCTAGAAGATGGGTTTTTTTCTTTCACTTCCATTTGGTGAAAGAAAAAGATGAAATCCACATTATTTGAAATAAATGGTATTTCAATTGTGGATTAGGAAGAAATTTTTAACTGTTAGCACTAAGCTTAGCTGTCTTATTGAGACACTAACCCAGCTTGTCTCTCTTAGGAAAATTTTTTATTGGAGCCTTCTAAGAACATGTTAGTAAGAACCCACTTAGGATGGTCTGTGTGTACTGTATTTCAGAGCAGAAGAATGGACTACACAATTGGTTGAAATCTGTCCCTGTACTTCTATGATTTGGTCAGAAATCATGGCTAATTTGAACTAGGATTAGTAAACCAATTATTGTCGGTCAAAGACTGTGAGGAGACAATCAGTAGAGGCTCAGTGGATCTTGAGTTAGACAGACACTCAAGATCAAAGACTATGAAAAATTCCTATGAAAAACACCAATCAAAACAGCCCAGATTATTAATCACTAGCAAAGGAAGACTGTCTTCAGCTGTCTACAAAGGAGCCTTGAGTTTAGCATCTGATACCTAAAGACCAAAAATATATTTTAAATATAAATATTAGTAATTTCTAATGAGAAAGTGGTTTTATATAATTCATTATATTTTTTAAATTTATTTTTAAAGCTTCATTCAGCTTGGCAGTCAGATACCATACTACTGTATGTACTAGTCTTCAGCCACAGAAAATGACTCTGTTACAGCTTCCAACATTAAACATCGTTCAAGAAATGGTCTTTTATTTTGTCCCTGAATAGAAGCTCTTGTAAACTGCTTAGAGATATTTCACATCAAACTAAATCCTAAGGTTTCTGAAAGCTTTCTATAACAAAGGGAAAAGCAATTGCATTATAGTCAAGACGTATAACCTAGTCAGTTTAATTTGCATTTTCTTTTTTTCATTAGAAGTAAATAAGGAAATGCAGTGGATTTAATCAGATGATCTGGATGTATATCTTTTGAAGGACGATAATGTGGAAAACAGGAGAGAGTGAACATGCAAACACACAGATGATGTTATCATACTGTTACCTTAAAACTTGCAGCTCTTCTTCAGAGTTTTGCACCTCATCTCTGAGTCGGCGCCAGCGAAGTAAAGCCTTCAATTCCTGTTGCTCTTTTATTTCATGATGTGACAGCTGCTTAGTAAACAAAAAACACAGATCACCAATTGCTGTTTCCCAAAAGACAATAATAATTTTCAGAACAAAAAACTTGGTTTGTTTCTCTTCCATGTGCAGAAGAAGCAGGAAACAGTACCAATATCCGTGGTAAAAAAGCAACAGGTGCTGCTCTGAGAGTTAATAGCAGCACTAAGGAAAACAAAAGCCTCACTGTGCACATCAAATCACTGGTCAGTTAAATAGTTCTGACTGAGGAGAGAGATGGGCATGTTGTTTTCCCTTTAGTGAATGCCAACAAATGAAGTGAATATACAATACAGATACCTGGCATGGTGGTTTTTGTTGCTCTTTACTCTTCCCAGCTTGAAAGTAAAGAGCTATATTGTGTCCTGGCTTCATTCCTCTTTCCTACCCCTTCTGCCATACCCATGAAAGCTCCCAGTCTTATTTTCCCCCATTTATGTAATATTAGCAGAGATTCCTAGTTATGAAATAAATGCCAGGCCGCCAGCTGACAATTATTTTGAACATGATTATAATTTATGTTTCTCTGTTATAAGAAGAGATGGGAGATTGGGGAAAGCAAAAGCAGCTAATATTACCCTGCATTACATTCAGTCACAACTGAAATTATTCTCAGGCACTACAGAATACACTCATAACCCTTAAATTCTATGATTGAATAGAATCAAAACTACTCAACAATGCTAAAAAGGTATGGCTTACACATTAACAAGGGAACTAATCACACTGTTCTGTTGCTTTCTCCTTACATTCAGCTCCAAGGAAGACGTCCACTACAATCAAAATGCTTTTAAGTGACTCACAAAAGCAAAGAATTAATGTGAACAGCTCACAGCAGTGTAGTGATGCTCAACGTGAGGGTACAAATGAGTTTTAGAACCAAAAGGGAAAAACCAAGTGTTTGGACAGCCTTTCTTTCTTTCTTTTTCCATAAATATATTACACAACGAGGCATTCTGTTTTCCAAAATATGCCAGATACTTAATAAAATGGACGTTCAGAAGAGTGTATTATGTCAGTTGCCAGTTCTGCCATGCTTTCCTTCAGCTGGAGATCTGCAGACTAAAGGGGTAGAATCTGAAGCAGGCACAGGAAGAAATGACTAACACACAAAATGCTTGAAGTAGCAGAGGTACTATGAAAGTAAGAACTGCATCAGAAAAACACTCTACTAGCTGACTTACAACTTATCACCTCAAGGCAAGCAGTGATTTCTAAGACTCTGACAAGAGAGTAACTTGCTGGGCAGTAGAAAAGAAAAAATAGTGTTAAGTGTTAGTGAGCCCTATTTAAAATCATCTTCCATTTTGCTTTGAGGTACACTTCTTGGCCATCCATTGGACAAAACAAAACAATTTTAATTAGGTACCTGGAATATTACAATATGTGCTAAGATTGTTGATTTTTCCAGTTTCAGGTACACAACAGAAAGAATGTAGAGGAATTGTCTGACAGTTGAATTTTAATAACTGAATAATAAATTTACAGGAAGGTATTCATTGACAAACAGATGTTTCCATTCTCATTTGCACTGATCTCTACCTCTGCAAACATTTGTATTCCTTATGGATCACTATTTTTTTAAAATTAAGTAAGCACGCAAATTCCAATGCCATTTTAAGATACTTTATTTGATAGCACAGGAGGTTTAATTTATATCTACTTCACATATAATTTTGATTTCCACATTTATCTAATTTTGAAGCAATGTGTCATCACCTTACCTGTTGTGCCCTAGCCCAAAATATATCTTCTAAAAAAGTGGCAAACCCTTCACTTATCCACTCCTCAGTCCAATCACGAGCACCAATGGCCAGTCCAAACCAGGCATGAGCAATTTCATGACACAGACGTGTTCCACAGAGATGGCTTCCTCCTGGTAGTACACTCTGTGACAGAAAGATGATGTGTGGGCTGCACAAGAGAAACGAGTGATAGAATCCATCAGTGACCTGTTACAATACGTATTGAATGATCATAATAATAAGAGAACCAAAGAATGGCCTAGATTGGAAGGGACCTTAAAGATGCCCTGGTTTCAACTCTCCTGCCATGGACAGGGACACTTCCCATCAGTCCTGATTGCTCAGAGACCCATCCAAACTGGCCTTGATCACTTCCAGGGATGGGGATTCCACAGCTTCTCTGGGAAACCTGTGCCAGTGCCTCACCATCCTTGCAGGGAAGAACTTTCTCCTAATATCTAATCTAAACCTGTTCTCTTTTAGTTTGAAGCTATTCTACCTTGTCCTGTCACTACCATGGTCTTGAAAATAGTCTCTCTCCATCGTTTTTGTAGGCTTTCTTCAGGTAGGCTTTATTAGCTTGTTAGCTTCTTATTAGTGAATGTATGCTAGGTCATGACTAATAGTTTGTATCTCAGGAATTTGTAGGAATTAAGTTGTAGTTTATTGTTAGTTGGCAAAGAATCGAACTAAAATTTCATCAAGCCGTTGTATTGTATTCCACCATCAAACGGCTATTAATTGTAATAAGTAACTTAAACCAAAGTTTTATGTTTTTCATTTACAAGACTGATTTATTTCAATAGGAACATCTATATATAAGCCAGGATTATAAAATATGAGTGGTGTTAATATTGGCAACAAGTATTTGTCAGTTGAATTATCAAAGATAGAAATCAATAAAGCAGAAACATTTAATAAAGAAAACAAATTACTCCAAAAGTAAAAAGAATCATGTATAGTAAAGCACATATGTTTGTCAAAACTTCAAACAAGTTAAGATATCCTCTCATGTTAAGAGCTGATCATTTCTGCAAATGCAGAGGAAGGAGAACATATTTTACTACAAGCATGGAAGTGAAAGCAGTAAATATCTACTTTTAACAACAGCAGAGGAACAACCAGTCTGTATCTACTCTGCTTCGTATTCAAGCTCTATAAGAAATTGGGGGAGAAAACTCTTATGAATTGTCACTTTGCAATTGAAAATACACTTGAACCACAAGTTACTGCAGTTCCCAACCCATGTGCTACTGTAAGGCAATTTCTGCTACGCTTATAGAGGTTACAAACCTGAACATCTCAAAACCTATACAACTTTTGAAACCAAGTATATCTAGGAAATAAAAGTAGCAGAATTAAGCCCTCTGACTAATATGCAACAGGCTAATGGGAGTAGCAAGGATATAACCCAAGACCACCATCCACAGAGTGTTCCTGCATTAACCCATGGCATCCATGATCTGCATTTCAACTCTTTTCTCACTTCAGTCAGTTAGAAAGGAAATGAAGTACAAGGATAATACCTTCAAGACCAGAGGTCTTTAGGTCTAGCCTTCCAAGCATGAGAGGGGAGTGTATGGCCTTAAGACACTTCCAAGAGTCAAATATTATTCGTCAGCATTCCAAAGAGCTTCCCCACCCGTCCTACCCTTCCGTTGGAAATGTTAAAATGTTAAATGTTAAAACACCCACAGTCTTCTTGCAACCAGTTGAATGTCTGGAACTGGGACCATAAAACATGATACACACTTCTATAGAAAAACACACTCAACATCTCCTTTTAAAAAAAATAGTTACCCACCTAAAAAAGTTAATACATTTCAATCGGATGGCATTGTAAAAAACAATGCAAGAAATTAAAGGACTAAATTGAGGAATCAAGTAACATAAAAAAGGCAAGTAAAAACAGCAGCTCTCCAAATCTTTGCCAAAAGCAATTCCAATAAAGAAAACGAAGGGAGAGAGAGATGGGGGGAAAAGCGTGAGCACAGAAGCTGCAGAACATGATGAATCTTTTAATATAAAGCCCCCGATGAGAAAAATAACCACAACTTTGACGGTATTACTTTGGTCAGTTGTAAGTAAAGGACTCCTAATTGTGGTATGTGTACAGTGCTACAAAGAAAAACTGCAGAAATAGACCAAGTAAATAACATTCCAGACATACTGGTGGCAACATTTGGCCACTTGGTTAAGTAAAACAAAAGTATCTTCATACCTCATAAATAGGCTCACATAACAGTTTGCATTTTAAGTCTATTGTAGGTAAATATACAATAAAGCAAAGATTGTATTTCCTGCTTTCTCCAATCACTTAAAAATGCCACATTTGGACAACATTCTAATTTACAGACAGATTACAAATCACTTCAGTGAGAAAAATGTATATGAGTTAAATTTTGGCCAAAGAATATGAGTACAGCTTCCTACAAGGCTAAAAATAAGATTTGGTGCTGCAGTAGAATTTAATTTTAGAATCTAAGTAGAGCCAGCCACTTCCTTTCCTGAGAACACCTTAAATGAATCCTTTTCTTTTGTTTGCCCTTAACAAACAGTACTACCTCCAATTCAAACTGCTGAAAAGTTCCCATTTTTCTTAAGAGTAATTTTATCAAAGACTGAACATGCCTCTGGAAGATGTCCAGCACTTATTACTTTGGCAGAGGTTTGAGTCTATGTATTTGTTTAAAACATAGATTCTCTATTTTAATACATATTTAAATTCCAGAAACTCTGCTCCACCTATACTGATACCTACCAAATATACCTTTCTAATATAAATGACAATGTGTAATGTTCATAGAATCATAGAATGGCTTGTGCCAGAAAGGACCTTAAAGATCATGTAGTTCTAAACCCACTGCCATGGGCAGCAACAATTTCCACTAGACCAGGTGGCTGAGAGCCCTGTCCAGACTGGTCTTGAACACCTCCAGGGATGGGGAGTCCACAGCTTCTCTGGGAAACCTGTTCCAGAGCCTCACCATCCTCAAAGAAAAAATTTCTTCCTAAATCTAGTTTGAAGCCATTCCCCCTTGTCTTGTCACTACATGCTCTTGTAAGAAGTCTCTCTCTGTCTTTCTTGGAGGCTCCCTTCAGGTACTGGAAGGCTGCAGTTACGTCACCCCAAATTCTTCTCTTTTCCAGACTGAACAAACCCAATTCTCTCAGCCTTTCCTCACAGGAGAGGTGCTCCATCCCTCTAATATCTCGGTGACACTTCTATGGACTCACTTAAATAGGCTGATGTCCTCTCTGTGTTGGGAAAGTGTTATAAATGTTATTTATTGCTCGTCATTACTTAGCAGCATTGTTCCTAAAATACTCAATAATTCAAGAAAGTGTCCAAGTGAAACATAAGATAATTGGACTGGTAATTAAATTGCAAGACCCAAAATATATGTTTTTTAACAAGAAATTTGGCCCTCCTATCATGTTTGGTTTACTAGAAACAAATTATAAGGCTTGATATCCATTTCTTTGATTCCAATTGCAAATGACAGAAATCCATTCATACATGAGAAATAGACAAAGATGATTCACCTCAGAAATTACATCAAGACCTGACAAGGCCTGTGCCATAATGCACATAATGCCTCTAGCAAGTAGGGTCCAAGTTTCTGAAACAGGCCAGAACAGGCAAGCTGGATGTGGTAAGAAAGATGGGAAACCTCTCCCAGTTAACAAAAAAGCCAACAACCCTACCAGTCCTTCCCAGGAAGCTGGACAAGTTCCCACTGGCTCTAAGAGAAAAAGAAGTTAATGACTTGTTTTCGACAAGTATACACTTGGTTACCCTTCTGAAGCAAAAGGGCATTATTCTGACCAGAATCTCATGCTCTTAACTTAGATATTCACATCACTTGGCTGGAAGAAGGAACAAGTTTCCCCTCCCAGTTAAATTGCAGTTAAGGGAAATCTAAACACTGTAACTATGGCATGAATGAATATAAAGGAAAAACTGAGCCCCGAGGGGAAAGAAATTGTTGTGAAAGGCCAGAGTCCTGATGTTCCAATCATTCAAATCCACCCATGTAGATATCCTTAATACACAGTCTCTTTAACACATGGAAGATTTCCAATGAGTCCTAAAGCTCTGAACAGTAATCAGACCATTTGAGAAGCCAAATCTTTAACAGCAATTTTTCAAAACTTTCTCTAGACCCATGAATTAGATGCAAGTGCTGCTTTGCACACAGTCTGCAACAGTGTGCTATCTTTGGCTGCTCACACATAATCAGATGAGACACACAGTACAAACCCTAGCCAAATGCATGTACAAGAACTTAAATACACATTTAAGATGGGAACATTAGGTTCATTTCTAACAAACTTGTTCCATTAATTTTGAAATAGAAATCTTCTCCTCTTAACACACAAAGATTTGCACACGCACTTTCTTACATACTTGTTGCAATAACAGAGCCAAGACTACTGTCACCTGGGAAATAATGCTGCTGAGTCGAAAGTAGCACCAAAAGTCACTATTACAGATACCAGTTTTATATATATATATATTTCAAAAATAATATTTTCAGTTTTCTATTTAGAAAAAAGGTAATTAGATAATAAATGGGTGAGACAGTTATTGAAGATAGAAGAGAGAAGAGGAAGTCTCAAATAGTTTCATAGGAACACATTACAATTAAAATAATACATTTCAAGATTACTGGAATTTGGGAACGTTAAGAGAATTGAATGACAGTTCTTCACAAATGAGAGTTTGTGCACT
>VZRF01015745.1:39715-61153 GCA_013396875.1 Vireo altiloquus
TTTCAGTAAGAATTTTATATACAGATATAAATGTAGTATTTAGTTTACATTCTGAATTTGCTCTGTTCCAGATTTTACATGAAACTTTTACTACATTTCTGAGTTCTTCCAAATATTAGAAATTGGTGAAATTAGGAAAGTATTTAAAAAATCTAACGGTTATACAATTAACCAAGTGAAAATGCTCAATAACAGTGTGGAAAGTCTCTATTTGAACGATGTGTTTCTATTTAATTTTTTTTTAATTTAACACTGATTTTTATAACGACCGCTAAAATTAATCTTACATACTTGCTGAAATAAAATAAAAGTGAACAGAAAATCACAAAGGATAGACACTGATCATTATAATTAAATATTTTAATTGACCACATTGTTTTTGCAATAAGTGAATAATGGAAAGAGATACAGATACAGGTAGTCACGCCTCTCATTTTATAAATATAAAATAGTTCTGTGAAAGTAATTTTTTGTTTTCTTCTCATATTCCAAACAGAAGATTTTAAAAAGAAGATTCCCTTGTTTTATATTAGAAATTAATACAGCATTTGTTCCATTGACTTTTCAAACTACTCTTTGTATTATTGCTAAAAATGATTAATATGATGAACAGTCACTAACAACGTTCCTCACCTCCAGTCTAAGTGATGACATTTTGTCTCTGATGGATGATATTACTCAATTGTGGATGGATTTCATTAGATGTAGCTTCCATCATTGTTATTACTGGAATTTTTGGATTTCCTTTTACTGTATCATGAAGTTTCTGGCAGATATTAACACAGCAGAGAGACAAAATGCAAATAACCAGCTATGATAAACAGTCAGATAGAAAGTAATATATATATGCTTTGCCATATACAGTAAAAATCACTCAAGCTAAGGGCCTATGTATAAATGCTCTCAAAAAGTGACATGGACAAGACAAAATAAAGTAAAGAATGAGTCATTTTTTCTTCACTTAATTTATACAAGAAAGATTTTATCCACAACAAAAAACCCAAATCAATGAAAAAAGGAAAACAGATTGCTTGTTCTTGGAGTTTTCCAGGATTCTTTTCTCAATTCAAGGCCTTGTGGTACCACTGTTCTAAAAGCAACAAGGACACTAAATCTGGTGGAAGGCAGAAGTGATTCTTATTAAATCTCTGTGAGCTACAGTAAAAGTAGCATCACAAACAAAACCTAAGAAACACTTTTGTTTTTTAAGGATTCATGTGACCAACACTTGATTTGTAGAATGAGAAAACTCCAGATACATACCCAACTCATTCAGGAAATCCCAAACATTACTAGAGGAGAAAGAGCTATAAATCTGTGACGTTTCTGAGAAAAAAATAAAGAGGTAAAGCTCAGATTTTTTTTTAAAAAAATCAGAACTTCTCAGATCATACAAGAGGTACAGATACAATTCTTTAAAATTTTCAGTTTGCATCTATTACTCTCTTGTTTCTTGTACCAATTATAAATGTGGGAGCAAACAAAAAGATTAATACAGTTAACCAATTCACATGTAATCTAATTTTTGCTCATATGCAGTATCATCCACAATTCTTGCTTTTAAGAATCGATACTTTATGAATCTATTTTCTGAATTTTACTGTAAAAATTGGTGCAGAATGGTGCAAATCCAACACTATCAAGTCTTTTCTAATTTTCAGCTTTACTGCTAAAATGCATTATTTCTAATATGCCTTTGTCATCTGTTTACACAAAAACATATTCCTCTTAGAAATGTAGAAATCTAACTAATTAGTTGTTCTATCATCCATAACCTGTTTTTCTTATTTTTGTCATCCATAAACAGTATATAAACTGATAAAAAATTGCATGTTTTCATTTTACTAATGAGTATCCAATGCTTCTGGCTACTTTGATTAAGGAGACACATGCTGTTAGCAAAAATAAAAAAAAGAAAAACATAGAAGAATACAAAATGGCTTCATTTTCTTAGTTTATTCTCCACAGCAGCTATACAAGCCTTCTTTTTTGTATGCGTCAGTCAATAAGATATCTGTTGTGCTTTTGCACAAAGAACAAAGATGCCTTTATCAATTCTCAGAAGCCTGTAGGACAAACCATTCATGCTGTCAAACCCCCTAAGACCCTTTCATCAAATAACGAAATCCATCAGTGACAAATGTCAACATACTAATTTGTAAAACATCGAACAAAAGGAACATTCAGAAGAGGTGCTTCATTTCATGTTATATCAGCCCTTCAATTTGTAACAACTTTATGGCAGCCCACAGATCATGCAATATTAAAACAGAACAGCACTATGATTATCAAAACTAGAACAATCTACCATCCTTACAATAAATGCTAAGTTCAACAGAACTCCAAACAGAATCGTTTGGGAACATGGAACTCTTTGCCATGCATTCATTTTCCTCCTTTTTGGAAGATTATTTCCAAGTAAAATCTTACAAACAAACACAGATTCTTTTTCACACACAGTCCCATTTATTGTGCTGACAGAGAAATAAGATTAAATTACCACATATCCAGTGATAGAAGAGCACCACTGTGCCTGAGAATTACTTCATCCATTATACAGGACATGCAGCTATTAATGTAGAATCATACAGCAAAGGGATAGTTTAGCTTGAAGTAGCTAGTGTGCATGTGAACTATTTCATTCATCACACAAAGATCCAGCTATTATTATTGAAGCACACACTAAGGGATAGTCTAATTGAAATTAGCTAGTATAACTGAGAACTGCGTTAATTAATTATAATTAAGTATCACATATTCATGAACTTCTATTCTGTTGCATCTTCTACCAATTTACCTTTCTGTACATCTCCAGATTTGTTTCAGGTCATCCTAACGACTAAACAAACACTTTTCCTGTTATCCAGGATACTGCTGCAGACTATATTTACGTGTTCTTTCCTTTCCCTCTTTCCAAAAAGAAGGCAACACCTTTATATTTTAGAATCATCTACTGCATCCAACATTTTTTCTGTGGATTTCCAACAGTAGCCTGATAACTTCTGCTTAGTGAATTTATCCAGTCAACCTTGAATATATAATGTAAATTCTGAAGTTAAGATTATAATGCCAAATTATTTGGCAAAATGCTAATACAGATTATATTATTAAGTATTTAGTAAGTATCTTTCCAAATCCAAAAGAATACAATGAGGTGGTTTCCAGCCTTGCAGGATCACAACAACTATACTACCATGTGTCAAAAGATACAAATTTTGAGGTGGTTTTGTTTAGTTCTTTTGTTGTTGTTGTTGTTGTTTTTGTTTGTTTTTTTTTTAATCAGCATGGATTTTAAACTTTAAAATAAGCAGAAAAATTTTGATTGCTTCCCATGTACTCTCCTGACAACAGTTCTCCTAGTAGACTAAAACCCCTGAAAAATCCAGTCACTCTGCTGTAAATCTAGTTAACCTCCAGACAATGTAATTGCTTTACATTTTTAGGGTTTTTTTCAGAATTTAAAGTGGGACAACACTCCTTGAGACTTGCTTCAAATATGAGTGTGTCTTTGGCAAACTGTGCACACTTGCATGACTGCAACTTAAACCGCAATATAGCTTGTTGGTTTTAGATTAGAAAACACCTAAAAACATAAATTCCATATTGAGGTTATATCCTGGATTCAAACCTCTAGGTCTACCACGCTGTCCTAACCACCTGCTGGTCACAGGTAGAAATAAGAACCTGTTACTCTTTCCACAGCCTGACTCTCCAAGGGATAGTATCTCTCAGTGTGTTTCTCCTGGGCTCAATTCCAAGTTCTGGAGATAAAAGTTCTTCAGTGACCTTGCTTCTGCTGATAGCCATCACTCTATAGCTATAAGTCCAGCAGGTTTAAATTTAATTAACTGAGAATCCACTGCAAATATTAGTTATACAGAAAGAGAGAAGAAATACCTCTGTTACTGCAGTACATTTTCTTTTTTAGGAATTTAAAGAACTTGCATGCATACATGTGCACTGTTGTATTAGCTCAGAACAACCGGCCAGGAAAAAAATTAAGCTTCAAGAGAAAAATAACCTATCTAATCTGTCACTACTAGACAACAGAGTAACACCAGAATCTGGTCAATATCAGATGCCAGTTTCTCAGATATTTTAAGAAAAAAGTAAACAGCTGTTAAGCAGAGACTGTTGTATATACCAGCTGTACAAGGCACTGAGGCTTTTAAGAAAAAAGAAGTTGTTTAGTGCATAAATAGAATTTGCTGAATTCTACTTTCTCTGCCAATAGATCTTTTTTCAGAAAATTATGTGAAGCTAAGACTTCATAGAGACTGTGGGTCAATTGCACAACTTCATTTTATCCTTAATTCATTCCTTGCAATAAAGGCAGATCTCTTTTTATAATCAGGCATCTTCATGCCACTGACTTTTTATAGTATTTCAATTGTTCTAAAGTAGTGATTGAATAAAACCAGTTTTCTTTGCACTGTTTCAGCACATATTTAGTCTATCAAATTGGCACAAAGAAAACACAATTCACACTTAAGTAATGGGATTCAGAAAGAGGAATTTATCTGTAAATCTGTTTGTTCCAAGACATAACTTGCACATACTGCCTTTACATGCATACTATGTACTATCAATATGTAATGTTTAGCATTAAGGTGAGAAAAGCAGCATTGGCCCTGAAGATTATTTAACCTTTTTATGCTACTGGAGCCAGCAGGGAAGAGATTATTTTACCTTTTTATGCTACTGGAGCCAGCAGGGAAGAGAAAAATTCTCCCCAAACAGTTCAAAGTCATGTTCTACAGCCACTTAGAAATAACTTCGTATTCTTTCTGAACTATTTCGTCCCTGATATGCTGCATTTTTGTCTGCAGCACTGCACTGTAAGTAAAATACAATGGTGTTTCAGCTAGCCTCGAAAGCTGGAAAAAATTTTATGTGCAAAGACAGAAGCCTATTAAATACTTCAAGATATGTATCTAAGATATAGAAAATAGTAGCAAAGCCATTTCTATCACTGACAACAAATCTCTTTCTGCATTTCAATACGCTAAGGTCTAATATAGGTCTCTAAAAAAATTGTTCAGTGACCAAACCATATGCACCTCTCTTTTGGTGGTCTACAAAATTATTGCCAAGAAGCCTAACAAGGCTATTTAGAATTATCTCATTGCTTTAACTCAGTATCTATCGTTACCTAGCTGGTGATCATACAAAAAAAAATTTATTCCTAAGAGCAAACTCTTTGATGTTTATTTGACAAAATAGATCTGTCACAATAAATTAAATTCACTGTACTGGCTCCTTATAATTCAAAACACTACCTTAACTTTTACCTTCAAACAATTTAAGCAGAGGAGAACAATTTTCCAAGTAATCTTAGAGACACTGGAAAATCTAAAATTATTCTAAAATTAAAAGGAAATGAAACTTTAATAAATATCAATACAGCATCATATCACAAATGTCACATTATCAAACTAATATGACTTCACTGTTCAAAATGTTTCAACATTTAAAACTAGACTTAGAAGTCAAAATTACTATAAGTTTGTAATAGAAAAGCACATAGTAACCTGTTCTGTTAAGCAGAGGTAGAATTTACACAATACTGTGGGAAGAGCAGACAGTCATCACAAACCAGATGCCTGCCACCCAGCAAAAAATCAGACTGGCCTTCAAATTGAAAGAAATTAAACCAGCTACTTCCTTCATGCTACCACAGACAAAGGAAATCAAAAAACCATCTGACAAAACAGAGAGGGTATTTTATTCACAAACCACAATCTCCAAGCAGATTTTTTATATACACAAACCCATTCATCCCAATTCATTTACCCCAAATCCTCCACAGACCCAATTCCCTTGCAGAAAAAGGAAACATACAGCGCCCTTTTCTTGTCCTTGGAAGCACACTAAGCAGTACACTTGTCCTCCTGATCTCCCTAAGGAGAAACCATTCTTGCATGCATTCCTCCACCCATTTCAACAGTTTAACTCTCAGTCTGTATCACAAGATTCCTGCTAGTCCAAAAGTGAATCTCCAACAGCCACAAACTGATGGCAAGCATGAGGGTGTGCAGAGAAAATACATATGACAAAACTCTGACTGCAATGTATCATTTATCAGTGTTGGCAAAAATGAAAAATCTTATTTCAAATTTCCAGTCAAATATAATGACCCACATCATGTGCTAACTTTCATGGAATAAACTATTGTATTTTGACAACACTCTGAAAAATGGTGTAGTTCAACAATTCACCTTTTCTCAAAAAAACCCAAAAACTCAAAAACTCAAAAAAAATAGAACTTCTCTTTAGTCAGCACAATCAGAAGAAATCTATGTCAGAAATTCAATCACTGAAATACAACATAAGGCAGGAAAATCTGATTTTAACCACATTAAATTTTTAGGGTTTAATGGTAGTATAGATCCACTTTGGAAAGCATGGAGGCTTTTAATTACTTTTTTTCTAAAAATTAAACAATGTTGCAATTATTTGGCTGAAACAGATGGAAGGAGACTTCACATCAAATTGTTGACAAAGCGCAACTGATGTAGTTTAATGTATTTTAGGAGTTCTAGCTAAACTGTTCCTTTACTCATATAGGTACAGAAATCTGACTGTACCTTTCAAATAATATTCTTCCCTATAAGAGGGATGCAGAATTATCTGAACATCACCAACATATCACACAAATATGCTCTGCATACAACATAAAAACCTTAAAAATTCATCAGTGGTAGAGAAAGTGCAAAAGCTAGCAAAGAATTTTTTTTCAGTATAAGTGAATTACACTAACTATCCTTCATTTTATTGTCTTTATCAGTGCATTTGCTGCAACAGTCTCAGTACAAGGATAAATTAAAACATTAATATCACTACAGTGCAGATTCCCCACAATGCGTCCTATAATGTCCCCTCTCCTTTCAACACATTTTTCATTGTGATTTAATGAATGTTCTTATGTATTCCATTGAACATTTCTAAAACAAGCATGTGGATATTTGTATCATGACAAAATACTACATCAAACCAGTTCTGGTCTGCTTCTAGTCTTCTTCTCTGCTTGGACTTGCATGTCAAGGAGGAAATTAGTACAGCTGCCTACACCTCAGGAAAGAGAAATAATCTACTGCCAAAGAGAGCTAACTCACACTAGTTAAACTTAAAATAAACAGTTTATAATAATTAGCTGAAAGTAAAGTTTGTTGGAAAGTTTGTTGACATTTGAGCATTAGGTAATAAAAACAATGGTTACCAGCCCTACTCTTCTAAATCAAGCAACCTTTACAAGTGGAGAAAGGGAACAAAACATCAAGAAAACCATGCCATTGCTTGAGGAGTTTGCCAGATTTATTGCTACTGTAAATATTAAAATCACTCACCATTAAGAATTCCATGTATTCATTGCATTCAGATGTCAAAAATCTGAAAATTATGTGATCAAGAGAGTGGTTTCTAGGCAGATAATAAAGAATAAGATTAAAATAGAAAGGTTGAAAAACACCCAAAGAATTACCTATAAAAGAGGAGACCATTGTTATAATTTCCACTGTGATCACAGGCATAGGACTATGCTCAAAGTAGTCACAATAATAGTAAAAAAAGCTTTTCCTGTGGTTTACCATAAAAAAACTAAAGATATCAAGATGAAACAAGGTCATTTGAAACCACCAAATTAACAGAAATTAATCAGCTTGCAGACATTTTGCAAGAATTATGGTGTCAGCATGGGTGTCTTTATTCTCAAGGTTCTTTCAAGTCTAGTAAGTAAATACTAAACAATTTTTGTGAGCTTGGAGCGAGGGGAATATGGTGGTGTTTTGGTGCAACTATCAACACTTTAGCCTTTTGTTAAAAAAAACCCTACATATGAAAACAGCAAAGCAACAGTTGCCGGCATGCAACAACTGTGGAGAAGGGCAGCACAGCACCTTCCAGCCATATTTCACATTTATACCCAATCTGTTACAAACCTTAGCATCTGCCAACAGGGTTAAAGCCTTCATCTTTTTAAATCCCAGCTTTACGACAAAAGGGCTAAAACATCTATGTATCTGAATTTACTAATAAATTATGTGGTCCCATCCCCTCTTCCAGAAAAGACAGATCTTGAAGCATCCTTCAGATCCCCTGTATATCCTCCTTCAGCTACGTTACAACCACCAGATGTAAGGCAGAAGTAACACACATGACCACAAAAAACCTCTTTGCTCTCAATAAGGTCCTCAACTACCAGCTGTTTTATTCAAGCTCTTATTGTCTTTGCAGTTTAATTCTGCTACATTAACAAGGAGGAACAAATCCAAGACATTGGCAAACTCTGGAGGTGTCAGTGTGTTTACAACAGCAAGCATAAAGCTTATATGAGAGCTTTCCTATGCTCTGATCTTAGATTTTCCTTTGAAGCTTTAACCCACACTTCACAAAGAGGACAAGGACTCCAATCAACTCTCATTTGCCAGTCAGTATTCCCTCTGGAAGATTGGGAGTAATCTACTCCAAAACTAAACATACTATTAAGTATATCCACATAGGAGCAGACAGAGAGTTGGGTAAGGAAGTGGCAGCATATTATTTCTGATGGGTAAAACTCTCCCCCACATACATTGCTACATGATGCCCACATCAGTTAAGTCTTGTATGTATGAGAAACCTGTGTTTAGGCATAAAACAGCCCAGTAAAGGAACCCCCAATGTACAATGTTGATTTATTCTGAATATGCAGAACAGACTTTTCTTCAAGGAATTCTGTACCGTACTGTTTTTAAGCTGAAACTTTCTGAAGTAACACATCATTTTTCCTATGTTAAGATGAAGCAGTGATATGCAGAAAGGTTGAACCAAGCTATCATCTAAATAACGTTGTTCTCTGCTGAATGCCAAGAATCATGTGGCTTACCAACTCTCAAACTTTATCAGCTTTGTTTATTTGTTCAGAAGGATTTTCTTTCAAATAAAATAAAATAAAACCAATAAATATGTAAAGAAATAGTTCTTCGGTTAATGTAGACAACTGCTGGCAACTCTTAAACCCAGATTTTAGCCTAAGAATTGAAAAACTGGAAGAATTTCAATCATTAACATGTTACTGTCCAACCTCCTGTTTTCATGGCCACTGTAGTGTTGCAGTTTATTTGAAAACTTGATATAGTTAGAATGAAATTTGAGGTGGTTCTAGTACCTAAGCAGAAACAGCAAGACAAGTATGCTATAAATGCAGAAAGCATAAGCAAAGCAATTAACAAACTATTCTTCCCTAGAGGTATAAGGACTGGCTGCCTGAGAGGTTTGATGTTTATGTTACTGTCCATAGGCGAGATTCTAATCAAACTCAAAACAGTTAACCAGCTTAGGACCTCTTGACAGTCAAAGGAATATCCTGTATACGAATAAAAAAAAAGGCAACAGCAAAGCCGTAAAGGAGAAAAAAGTAAAGCAAAAAATGCAATGTAGAAGGTGACCACTTGAAAGAACCACAGTATTTCTCTGGGAAGCAACTGGTTTTGACTGTTCTGAACCCTTTTAGGGATCCTCAAACAAAGAAATAAAAGCAAGTTATGTTCATACTTTATAACTATTTCAGAAAATGCTTAAAGCCTAGTTCAGTTCTTCACACGTATGCATATGACTCGTGCTTTTTCAGTGGGAGATAGACATACACGTATCTCAGACTAGAATTTTATTCTAATATTTACATCTATACAGCATTTGAACACATAAAGCTTTGGATAAGTTTACATCTGAAGTTAATTAAAAAGCCCAGCAACTGACTTGCCATGACAGACAACAGCCTCCAATATCCACACCCCAAATTAAAACAGAAGGGTCTAAATTGAGCTAAAGAAAATTCACTCACAGACCAATAATTCTCAGACAAATTAGTGAAAATGGGCCTCTTACAAAAAAAAGCTATATCCAACTATGATCTCGTAGAATTAGCAGAAACTAATAAATCAGTAGAAGATGAGACCTACTAAAGAAGGCAAGCATTCTTTCTTACCAGTAGAATCAGATAACACTCCACTAATTTTTTCATAGCTTTCTATGAGAATTACCTCTAGGTGAAATTCAGCCTTATATAAGTCTGTGAATCAAACAGTGGGAAAGTAGAGCCCGCGTCAATTGGGTATGACAACGGAGAGGTGGGTATCTTCAGCATTCTGAGGACATGGAAGCACTGGCCATCTCAAACACTCCCTCACTGGACCCAGACAAATGTTACACAAAGAAATTGACAGATCTTTGCAAAACACATTACAATACATACCCAGGAATAAAGAACCACCTAATTCCCTGGAATCTCATAAACAAACATGTGATAGAAATTACTGCACAGAGTTTCATTGAAGGTTCCTGGGGCAGCACACTGCTCTCGGCAATTAGTACCATGGAAAAAAAATAAACAACCCCTCTTTATATGCAAGTTCCTTGTTGGTGAACGATCCAGGTCACATTGAATTTAAACATTCTGTAGTAAGAAACAATCAGGTTGGCCTTTGCCAGAGCTTCACTGTGCCTTTCTGACTTATGCAAACAGAATTAGGAGAGCAGGTATTTTTAATTAAGTTGTGAACACTGATAATTTAACCAGAAAAACCCCAGCCTATTTGTAAAAGAAAGTATGTGGCATTCCTCAATCCACCGAAAAGTTCTAATGAGCCCGTCAGTGTCAGATCTCTATCTCCTAAGTTAATTTCACTTAGTCACAAACAGCAACAGTTAATTCATGATCTAGAAAAGTAAATTATCTTGAGACGCCTCGTATCTCTCTACTGGAACTACAAAACAGTAACATCAGACTCTATCAGCACAATTCTTTCCATCTGAACACTGGCTTTTTCTTCCTTTGAATTGTGCACTTGGGAAAAGACAGTTTGGTTTTAAAATGCTGCATGTAACTCAACTTTCTCTTTGTCTAATTACTATGAGAAGAGTGAAAGAGAATCATGAACAAAAATATTGTTTGTAGGAGCACAATCACTTAGATTTTATTTAAAAAATGCATTTGCATACTAGTCTTATTTACAGGCTTTGAAAACTCAGATTTTAAATACTACACACAGTAAGGTCTAGATATTTGTGATTTGAGATTGTTTACAAACTTGTTTGTTTTTTAATTTACTTTCATAATCTTAGAAGAGATAAAGCTATAGACTAGAAGCCACAGGAAACTTTACTAAGCAAAAGCCAGAACTGAGAGACACTAAAGAATGGAAGATGGGCATTGCTCTCCCTGCACTCAGTGCAGAGCACAAAAAACCCCTAGATGAGTAGAAGATAGACTTTTTGCCTAGCAGCTCAGCTGCATAGGTGCAGAAAAATATTTTTTAAAATTATACAAAAGAAAACAACAATGAAAAATGTCTTTCTTTTGGAGTTTAATTTATTCCGAAAGTCCAGCTACCAGAAGCACCAATACCTTTGGAGGAAGAAATTATCAAATTTTTTAACTGTTTAAAAGACACACTGCACATATATAATGTAATCTTTTTCACTGTACATGCAGCATTAGTGGTAACTATATGGATAGCACATATAAAAAGTTACACAGAAGCAGAAATAACATATCTTGCAAATCATAGATTCATTTTCAATCAACACAAAAAGACATAAAACTCATTACTCAAAAAATCACAGGGCAAAGTACCATGCACATGTGGAAAACAGAATGCTAAAGTAATGTGAGAAAGTGGCTAGTTATGATTTATATGTTCTACAATTTCAGTCAAGTCAAGAAGACAAAAAGGAAAGATCAGTATGATAACAGTTTATAAACATGAAGGATTTATTCTTGTATCAATTTGAAATAGTAAAAGCAAAATCTAATCAAAACGAACAAGCTGGCAGACTAGGAAAACTTTAATATAATAACAGCCCTTTTAAAAATTTGATATTGTATCATTAACTTCACAACAAGATTACAGCACAACAATATTACATTCAGATCTGGATGATTTGTGCTTAGCTATGTCTGGCTATGCAAAAGATATAAGGTAGAGGCAAGCTTTCTAGAACATCTATCCATCAACTTATAGTAGTTTAATTCAAGACTTGATTTCAGTTTATTTTTATCCAAAGGAAAGTTATAGTTATAAACTGATTTGGAATGCTCACATCTCTTGTGCCAAGATCAACATCTTAAGAATGCCTTCAATTTCAGACATATTAAATTAGATTAAGATATCTAAAACTATGTGCATATTTTTAGCCATCTCACCTATGCCTCTCTATTTAGGTATTTCTCTGGCTCCAGTAAAATTGGGTTCTGAGCACTGATCCATATGTTTTGTACTTAAAAACAATTACACTCTGCAGTTACGAAAGCATACCTCCTACTGACATCAATATGAACCTTGTGAAGAAAAACGTATGCCTGAATACAATGCAGAAATCATTATAAATAACATCACAAAGACCATATAAATCTCAGACACATGGTTATCCTTCCCCCCCTTTGTAAGTATGCGATATCTATTAGCATTAATAAGAGCATTAATAAGATTAATGCCAGTGTTTCAAAAGAGCAAGATACATTATATCACATCAAAGTATTTTAGGTCAGTTACATTCATGAAATTCTTCTGGCTACAAAGCACATGCAGTGATCTGAGGAGGGCTGAGCACTTTCAGAAAACTAGTGACCACATTCAGTTCCAAGCAGCCCCCAGCAGAACAGTGGTCACACCTCAGCCAGGCATTCAGATAGCAGTACATTCAAAAACTATCAAATATATATATATTACTCAATATGTGAAGAATGCAAACTGTGGAAAATGTTGAGTTCTTCATGAGACTGAGAAGTAATGGCAATTCTGAGAAAACCTGTGGGAGTAATGACTAAATGTGAATAGACAGAGGAGAGGCAGTACATCTAGAGATATCAGGAGTTCTCTTTCTGAAAATATAGCTGTAAGATTATGTCATCTTCAGTGTGTGTCATGTCCATTTAACTTAAAATTAATCTATGTTAAAATTCATTCTAAGTAACAGCGAATCACAGAGGAAAAAAAGCAGAAGTGAAACCCTCTTAATCTTCTGGGTCGCACAATTTTTAATGGTCTGCTATCACAATAATGTAATTTATGTGTGACATTACTTGTAATTAGTGGGAAAAAATAATGATGGATATTTGGTATCTTCACCTGGATCATGTAAAAAACATACAGCTGTGTTATTTTCTACTTTCAATGTGGCTACTCCTGGAAAGGTATTTTTGTTTCGACACATTCAGCATTCTGTTAAGCAGTACACTGTCTAGAATATAATTTTATATAGGAGTTCAAATATGTCCATTTGAAGTCAAATTATTGCAACAGCCCACAAACGCTGCTGGCACAAAATAATAACAAACTCCCTTCCTTACCTTCACAATAGATCATATTTAAAATAATATATGTCTACAGAGAATGACACAAGTAAAAAACCAATTTGCATTGAGATGGAGAAAAATATAAAAAATTCCTGCTCTACACTCCTGAAATATTACATTAATAATCAATTTAGAATGCAAATATAATAAACTTAGCACATTTCAGTCTTGTTATGCAGACATTAATTATAAGTTTTGTGGCGGCTCTGGCTGGGCCTCACTGAGATGGTTTGTGCTCGGGTTGCTTTTTCTTTTCAATTTCTCATTTTAGGACAAAATAACAAACGACTTTGTTGCTGTTTCAGGTTGTTTATTTTAAGTTATCAAGGGTTCAGGAACACAGTGTCACCACTGTATCTAGGTGCCTGAAATGGCTGCAGATACACGGTGCAGAGGGTTTATATAAGGTTTATCATCAAATAGAAAGATTTTACGTACATTATTTTGTTTCTAAATTTAATAACTATCACTATTATTAACAGGTCTCTTCTAAACTAAATTTTCTCTACTAATTACTACATGATAGGAACCGAGGTCATAAAAAAGGGAAGAAGAAGGAGAAGAGGGAAGAAGGAAAAGGACAAGGGACCGACACCCTAAAATCTTTATTTTGGTCTCATAGTAATATATGAGGCAATTCTTAAAACTACAAACCTATCTTTTTACAGCATATCAAACATTTAGCTTTTCATTTCTTTGGTGTTTGCTGTTCACCCAGAAGTGGGGGCAATTTTTCCCAAGGGCTCATTTCGATGGTAAAGCCTTCTTGTGGGGCTTTGGGGATAAATTTGGTCCTTAGGAGAACAGGCAAAGCTGTGCAGTTTTGCTGGTCTCCAACAAGTTCTTTTGCCAGGACATGCCAGACATTGTTAAGGATAAAATATTTATTTGTTGAAATCTATTTAAAAATAGCATCCATACTCTGCCCCTAATGTCAAATAATTGAAAAATACCTCAGAAAAGGGAACTCTGTCTTTTGCATTAGTAAACTGCTAACGCTGCTATTAATCACTGGAAATTTTCTTTGTACATTTCCATGCACTTTTCTACAAAAAGTTATAACCTATCTTCTCAGGTTTTAATTGAAGATACATCTACTCTTCATTAAAGGAATAATTTCAGAGCATCTACAATGCACTACCCAATCTTGCACAGTACAGTTTCACACCAAATATACAATGTATTTAATAGCTTCTACCTATTACTAATTTACTGCATACATAACATCTGGTAGCATGTGTATAAAAACAAAAGAACAATGCAGAGTTAACCTTAACACTCCCTTTTTGATTTAGTTTTATTAATTTATGTAGTGCAACTAAACACTAAACGAAACAATTTACCATTAAAGTCACTTTCTAAAGGAGCTCTTGCTGTACTACTGAGTTACTATGAAGTCACTGGTGGCAGCTTTACACTTTGTTACACAAGGTGTAAGATTTGTATTGATGTGTTCTAATGGCTTCTACTAGATTTTGGAGCACTTTCCACTTGAATACTAATTAAGCACTAAAAAGGCAATACTATTATAATGAAGATATATAATTCATCAGAAAGACTGTTAAAATACACATTAATTTAAATGGACTATTGCTGAAATACCAATCGAGATGACCTGTGCTGGTCTTGCAGGTCTTCAGTTTGACAAGTGAAAAAAAAAGTTTTTCTCAATGGTAGGAAATAAAATCTTACTTTCATTAAGCTTCAAAGCAACATTGATCAATAAGTGTAAGTCATAAAATAAAAACAGACTGCTACAAGGCTCATCATCTCAATCTTTTAGCAGTCTTTATATGTTTGAGCAATTTAGACCTGAAAATACAGTCTATAAACAAAAGATCATGACTGAACAGCACTAGTTTAAGTAATACAAACACAAAGTTTGGAAAGTCTTCTTCAAGCCTTACCATCCAAAATCAAATGGATGTGGTGAGGAGGACTAATTCTGTTGTCTTATACTTGTGTAATTTGGGACTATTTTGATGAGATTTCAGTTGAGATAATCTACTAACAACAATCAAACTGGAAGCAAAATTGTATTCTGTACAGTTTTATACGCTACACTGCATTAAGCCATGTGACTAACATCTGTTGCGCATTGTTTCTTCTTTGATCCTTCGTCCAGGGAAAAAGCAGAAGTAAAGATGTTTCCTGTTTTGATAGGTTTTGGGGGGTTTATATATAGTTATATCGATAGCTATAGATACATACATGTCTATTATTAATATATGCAGCATTAAATATTTACAATAGGCAAGCATGGGCAACAACATTTCCTTTGCTCCCGACAGTAAGGTGGTACAGTACATCCTGTCTCCTATTTCCTGGAAGAATTCATGTGGCAAAATTGGAGCAACCTCACTGACATTTAACTCCCTGGATAAACATCAGTGTTCCTCAGTTTTCCCCTGTGCTGCACATCATCACATGGTCTTTCAGGATTTTGTGCCCGCATGACAGAGATACTGAAAGCCTTGAAACATAATCTAAATTCTGGGGGGGAAAAAAAAAGCTTCCTGTTTTATATAGCGCATACCAAATACAGGTGGATTACACTGTCCAGCCAGAAGGTCACACAAGTGTGAGCAGCTGAAAGTCTGCCTTCACATGTCAGGACAAGATGGTGTCTCCAGGCCAGTCAAGAAAACATTTAAGCCTTGATGGAAAATGCCTTCCAGCAAACAACATAGCATTAGCAATAAATTAAATGCTAAAAAACAAAGTGACATCCAGAACATATACATACAGGAATCCAGAACATACACAAAAGGGAATGTCTGTCTTACTCCAAACATTCTGAAATCTTCCTCTGCATCACATATCTTAAAGCTGCTTCTATCAGCTGTTCTCAAAGCACCAGTCAGTCTCATCCAGAAACCACTTCATGAAGGTTATTATATGGTACCCATGACAGATTTGGTAGACTCTACTGCTAACTGCAATGATACAAAAAAAGAGGAAGTTGGGAAGAAACTGACACTGCACATGCTGGACTTAAGCAAGGAAAACTTAAGAGCTCCGATCTACCAGCTCCTTGGAGCTCATTTCTCCATCAACTATATCCTCTAGCTGATACTGGGGCAAAAAAAAGCTAAGTTACTATTTCTCAGATCAAAGTTGCTTAGCTCAAAATTACTGGCCCGGATCTACCTGATGTGTCTAGCTCCTGCTGATGTCAACTCAAAAGAAGTTTAATCATATCAAGCTGCTCTCAGGGTACAGACACTGCTTTGGAGTTTTACTAATCTAATTCTGCTACATTCTGCTGCCATGGTAAAATTCTTTCTTTGTAGTCATTCCACGCTTCTTAGATATGATATCAACATGCAGGTTTTCATTAAGTTTTTATCTCAACACCTTTTCTCTATGGTATTACACCTACACACTGACTTCTGCAAGAGTTCCAGTTAGGTAGACATAAACATAGTGAAGTCTTGTAGTCCCCAAAGCTGATTTGATTGTTGTCAAGCAAGAGGCTTTACAAGTATCATTGGCTCACCACAACCAGGTTGTTGTGCTAGTTACTATTGTTATAAATACATACTATAATATTGGCTTTTTGCAAATATTAGAATGGATGCTATACATATAATGTTAAAGTAGCTTTGCAATAAAGATATAGTTTTTATTTCTGTTATTAACTAATCTTAGACATAGTAATGAAATAGCAGATATAGTTATGCTTGTGGTAATTGAACTTCCTGCTTGGTTGGATAACATCCAATGAACGTATGATGAAGACTCCTGCTACTGACATGGCAACTATCTGCAACTACCGTCTGCAGAAACCACGAACTGAAGCCCAAGCTGGAGGTGATAACAAAAACTGACTAAAACCACAGCCAAGGAATATGTGTGCTCTAAAAAGGCAGATCCGAGAAGGAGCTGTGCTAAACAGTCCCTGGAACATGTAAAATAGTTTTGGGAAAAGTGTGAAAATGCATAATTGTTTATGAATATGCAATAGGCTGATGCAGTAGGAAAGGTATGTAAAGGGTGTCTCCGCAATAGCAGGTGTGCTCTTGGCTGACTTGGCTGAGTGCCAAGCACCCGGGCACTGTAATTTTGCTTTATTGTCTTTGTCCCTTATTGTCCTTTACTAAACTTTTAAATTTTAACAGGAGAGTGAACCTCTTTTTTCACATTATATAGTCATATGTTCCATTATGGTTTCTTCTGTATCGTCTAAATCTCCTTGGGCCACACAGGCTCCTGAGTAGGCTTGCTTGACTTAGTGGTATATTTTTCAGAGATAAAGCCTGTGTACTCTGTTCATCAGCAGCTTTATCTTGCTGTGACAGGATTCAGAATGGCGCTGTACCTCCTCTCTGTACCTCCACATGCCTTACATAGCTGTAGCTTTAAAGATTGTTACTGGCCTATACATCCTGCTGAAAACTGTACCATATTTTCCTAGCCCGAATTCAACACCACAGCCACAAGTTGTCACAAGGTTTAATTTTTAACAAAACTTTTGCAAAAAAAGTCATAGAGAGAGAAAAACTAAGTCACGGAATATAACATCTCCTTAGTGTGTGATCTTTGGCAGGAATACTGCTGAGAACTACAATATATGCATGAAAAGAGAATGAGTGAGAATGCTTAGGTGTGGTAGCACCCAGAAGAATACACAGGAAGACAAGGCTCTCAGAATGTCCTGTGTTAATGGTACACAATTTAGCAGGTCATCAAGCTCCCTGGTCACTCAGGCTTTAAAAAGATATCTAAATCCAGACACAAAGAGCAGTAATCAAAGCCTGACCATTCACAAAGGGGAAAATAATGAAAACACTTTCATCTCCAAAAAGGCAACCTACTAGCTAAGAACTCAGGAGACATCAGGACTTGAAACATGTCTTTTGTGTCATGGCAACTGATCCACAGCCTAACAGTTGGACAGAAATATCATGATGCCAGACTGCTGAACAGACTTGTTGGACATGATACTCATTCTGCTGCTTCTGTGACAGTGAGCAAGTGAAACCTACCTTGTTTCAGGCTTTTAGATAAAATCACCTTTCCCACCGGGAAGTTGCTACAAGTCCCCACTGGTATTTGCTACATGGTTACCGCATTTATATAGTACAGTAAAACAATATTCCCCATAGTTTGTGTGCTAACTACTCAATTTGGTAAGAGAGTTTACTGCTGAAAAAGATAATGCTTTTGTCTTTGGTGGGGTTTTAGGAGTTCCCCTTAGGTTTTCTTTTTGCTCTTGGAGAATTTTCCCCATACCTGTTGCTAGGAAACAAATCACTAGGTAATTGGGAGAGACAAAAGACCTGGCCACAAGGTGAAGCTGTCCTCTTTTACCTGGGGTCTTCTCGTGTAGGGCAGGATGCCATGAGATTTGAACTGGCAAAAAGGGGCTGGGTACAGGCCCTGGCCCTCTTATTCTCCTGGCATTCGGAGAAGAGAGAAGCCACTCTCGTGGTGGAGGGAATTTGTCACCATTTGTGACTCCTGACTTCTGCTGCCTTCCTGCTACTCTGAGTGGAGCTTGCTCGCTGGAGCGGCTGCTGCACTGGGACCCTATTTTAACACCCTCCCTCACCAAAAGGGACTTTTCTCACATTTGCTCGGGTACCTCAGGGATCCCACGATCCCAAGCCCACCTTTCCCTGCCCCGCTCGGAGCCGGGCCGAGGCTGCCCTGCCCCCGTCGTTCCTTCCCCCCGCTGCTGCTTCGAGCCTCCGCTACACTGTAGCCCCGCACCCCTGCTCCGGAGCTTGATCCATCTCATCTACCGCCCGGGGTTTGGGTGGGTCCCTGCTATTCCAGCCCGCTGTTCCCGAGGCCCCTGCCCGGCCCTGCCCGGCTGCCCCAGGGCTTTGTGCGGAGCCTTCTCGGCGCCATCAGCGCCTGAGGGCCGAGCTCGCTCCGAGCGCCCCCTGCCGGCGCGGGGGAACCATGGCAGCGCCCCCTGGCGGCCGTGAGCGTCCCTCAGCGCAGGGCAAGGCCCGAGAGCGCCGAGAGCTGCTGGCACCGCGCTCTGCTCTGCCTGGGGCCGCTGCCGCAGCTGCTGCTGTCTGCTCCCCTCTGCTGCACACAGGGGCACAGCGGGAAAGAGCTGGTACTCCTCTTCCTCCTATCTTTGCCTGAAAGCCCCTTAATTTCAAAATTACAGTAATTTGAAGGGAAGGGGGTTGCATCTTCCTTTCCAAGGGAGGCTCCTGCCTTCCTCAGCAGACACCTGTCTTTCAAACCAAGACAGTCTCCATTAGTGTTTTCATATGGGCAAATTTCCACACGTAGATTATTTCTAAAGCAAGTCGTTTAGTCATTCACTGTGAATGAAACCAACCTGTTTCAGGTCTCAGGGAGATTTTGGTGCAAGCAACTTGGGTTATTTGTTGTGGAAACTAGAGAGGAATTTCTGATCCAGTTTCATTTCATCATTTCATTCCAAAAGTAACATAAGGATGTGAAAAAATAAGCACTCTTCTGAACAGCTTCAATGCTTAGGAGAAAATATTTAGCTCAGGAAGCCAGGCTATATCAAGTAGAAATCAACCTCTCCAACAGTCTGGACTCTAGATGTAGGAGTCTCCATACTGACTTTGCTGGCCAGCCTTCGTGTACGAAGATCCGGGGGAGGCCTCTTTTTCCTTTCAGACCTTCCAGCCTGCGCACTGGATTTTTTAGGTGAGACACAGGGCGCGCAGATCTGAGCCCACCCTTTAATCCCGAGGTTCTTCTGCTGGGCCAAAGCGATTCTGGACAGTGGCAGTGAGGTCCTCCTCAGGACGTAGGCAGATTGCCCCCTGCGGGCTAACAAGCACTGCCTGCCCGGGGAGTATCCTAGCCGGGAATCGAACCCGAGCCTCGGCAATTGCTGTGCCGTATGCTTAACCACTACACCACCAGGGCTCCCCCATACTGACTACTTCAAACTATTTATTCATCCAATACATTGGCACTGTATTACTTGTAAACACAGTCAACTCCAGTAAGAGTGTGGGATTTTTAAGACTACTTCTGGTTCAGGCAGAAATACAAAGACATTTAGAAGAATATGTAAAGACACTGGGTTGGATCTAAGGATGCTGATCTATAAACTAGAAATTAGCTCAGCATCATTATTGTGAACATTTAGCATTTGAGACTGATTTCAATGCAAAAATAGGTACCTGATACACTCACTGCCTAAAAGCTGGACTGACTTAAACAGGTCATGAAAACTCACTTAATGCAACTAAATTTCTCAGGTTCATAGGCCTCCAGGACAAAACATCTGTGACTCAAGTCAGCATCCATGGAGTTTATTTCAAGCAAAAGGCATAAGGCACTACTAACTGCGTTCCCTCCTGTCTTATTACAGGCAAAAAATCTAAAGAGAAGGCTAGCCAATACTCTCATAACACACACTTCAGGAATAACAGAGAAGGATCGTAAGATCTTTCCACAGTTGCAGGACCAAGCGTTTCCTATAGTATCTACCAAAAGTGTGTACTTTGCTGAAAATGTAACACTGCCAAAGCTATTCTTAGCAGTTCTGCCATCCATCAGGCCTTGTAAACAAACAGAATTTCTCATCTAAAAATAAAAAGCTTTTTTGTGGAAGTGTGGTAAACCACTTAAACACTCATGTCCAAATGTTCTTGCACAAATAAGCGGAAGGCTATTAAATTTCAAAGAAAAAACCATACGGTACTACAGTAGTGTGTAAAGTAGCTGGAAGTGACACACAGTGGAAGGAAGCCAGATAGAAAGAAGAAATTATATTCATGGCAAAACAGGTCCAAAACTGCCAGCATGTGATGGTGGTAGTATTGAAAAATGAGTACTGCACTCTTAGCCAAACAGGAGCAGCAGCTTATTGAATATCATAATCACAGCTCAGCAGTGGATTCAGAAGCAAATTTAGGTAATCAGCATTAAAATGTCATAACAGTAACACTAGCCAAACAGACTGGATTAACTTTTCTAAAACCACAGAACACTTGACAGATGAAAATTAAGCCATTTGACACATGCTGGTGTCTCCTGAAGATGATAGGCCAAACTCAGACCTGCAAAGGCCCCTAGAACAGCTTGAAGCCCACTGCCACTGAAATTGGAGGAAAACTTCAGACCCCACATGGCAAGGGAATATCAAACCTTGG
>VZRF01015745.1:61158-89420 GCA_013396875.1 Vireo altiloquus
ACCTTGGCTCAGAAATTAGCAATGGATCATGAGGCACTAAAAGTTCTGGCTATCACTTCTCATCAAAAGCAACTAAAATCTGACCTAGGCCCTTGAGAAGCCCCATTCTAGCAGATAGGCTAGCACAGGAAGAAAGGGATTAGCAAAATGTTAAAGTGAAAAGGATCATTCCAAGTTCAAACAAGCTGCTTAACAATAAACATTTAACAAAACTGTCCTTCAGGAATTAAGTCTCCCAAATTGTCAGGGGGGAGGTGTTCTTCTTTGGACCCTGACATCTGGCCCGGCTGTGTTCCTTGCTTCAGTGTCCCATGTCCTGAAAAGATGAGATGAGGCTTCTTTCTGCTGTTTCAGAGCTTGTTTATTTCTTGTTCTTATCAAAGTTTCAGAGGCACAGACTGTGCTGTGACCTCCAGGAACACAAGGGCAGAATGGCAATGGCTACCAGAAGCAGGTAGCTTTTGTATCTATTATCAACCAGTTAGAAAACTTTACGTATCTTATTTTGTTCCCAAAACCAGTAAATATCAACCTTATTGATATGTCTCCTACACTAAATTCTATCTACCAATTAACAAGTCACAGGAACTCATGTCAGAGAGAAAAAGGAAGAGAAGGAGAAGAGAGAAGAAGATAAAAAAGAAGGAGCGGACACCCTAGAATCTCCATGTTGGCTCCATATAATATATATAGCAAAACCTAAAAACTACAACTACACATTCTGTGATACACTAAACAACCATCTCCTCATTTCTTTGGTGTTCTCAGTTCATCCAGAAGTGGGGGCAAATGCTCCCACAAGCTTGGTTCACAGGCCAACCCTTTTTTGAGGAGCTCTGAGGGTAAAACAAACAACCAGAGGAGCAGGAAAAGTTCCCAAGCTTTTCCTAGATTCCAACACCAAATGACAGATTGATATGACAGCAAAGAAATAGGAAGAATAGCAAATACAGGAACTATAGGATCCAAGTCATTAAGCAGAGGAAGACGCAATTGAATGGTCATGATCAAAGCTAGTACTAAATTACAATATATGAGGAAAAACGACTTAACTATACAATAGCATAGATGGTGTGAATGTTATGAAATTGAGCTTGCAGCAGCTGAAAAAATTGGGAAAATATTCAAAGTACCAGTGCTATTAAAAAAGACACCTTGAAGTAAGTTTTCAGAGAGCTCAAGCATAAATAAGACCTAAAACCAAACTGAGGTCTAGTAAGAAAAGTTACCAGTCAGAGGCAATGGGCATATCATAAAGTACTTGCAGAAGGTCTCAAAAAAACCTCCAAATATAAATAAAACCCCAGCTGTGATGAGAGAGGCATTCCTATCTCCTGGTTTATATAAAGTCAGAGCTTTTATTACCAGATTTTGTTTGTATAACAGTTTCCTGGAGAACCTGCTTAATTTTGGGGACAGAAACTAACCCTAAACCACTGGAAAACCACAAGATCCAAATCCCCACTGCAAAGAAGCAGAGTGGTGAAGGCCTCATTTAACTCTTATCCAACCACTCAATAAGAAAACATTAATAAAATAGAAACAATAATCTCACAAGCTCTGATGGTGGCCATAGAAAAGGAATTATTCTTAATGACCTGTGATAAATTTTGTGAAGCCTTGAGGAGAAATGTAGAAGAATTACATGATTACAGGAAAAACTATTACTTGCAGAGAAACACCTAATCTCTGCTACTTAAATGTCCTGTCTGGATTCTTCTGAATTTATGCTATTTTTTCCTCTGATTTGTCTTTCTTCTCAAGCCTTCTGGAAGGAAAAAAAAACCCAAGACCTTGAATCTCTGCCCCAGAGTAAATAGTCTAGTATTTGTGTATTTCAAAAGACCTAAAAGCCCCTGTGTGTTGCTCACTTGAAATTACCTGACAATTGCACTTCTGGAAAATTATAAAAAACAACTGGAAAAGTTTGACTCACAGACTAGAAGAAACAAATCTTAGATGGATTTATCTTTCTGTTTGGAAACATTCTGTGGTCCTTCCACTTGCTTCACAACCAAGTTAGACTTGAATTTCCTCCCATCACAGCTTCTATTTTGAATTTAACTTTTGAGAAGGAAAAGGAACAATATGAAAAGCAGGTTCTTTTAGCACCAGTTCATAGGAAATCCACTCAAGCCCTTCTAGTAGAAGTAAAAGAAAACTTTAATCAGTGCAAAAATACATAAACCCTTTGGTAACCTTGTTCCACAATTTTGGGCAGGATTTTTGTTTTGTTCTTAATTAGAAGAACTTTTGGGTCCATTTGTTTAAAAAAAACCACAAAAAAGGACACAAACTATTACTAATTACAAAATATTCCAGCAAGTTGCAAAATCAACCAACACAGTACTGGGATCACCAGTCTCTGAGTGTTCATCTCCTTTGTCTACCATTTACTTCTGTCACTTCAGAATGCCACCAAAGACTCTCCGATCCCTAAAGAGCAATCCTAACATGCACACATTTCCCAATAAAGGGAAAAGAAGCCTTCAACAGGGTAATAATCCATGTCTACAGAAATTATGCACTTACAGCATGAAAAAACATGTTTGAAGTTTATCAAGTTTCAGAAAACAAGTATTGCTCTAGTTTTCACATTACAAGACCAAACAGAAAAGCCCTCCATGGAAATTGTTTCACAGGGCTATGCGGTCCCTGCTCGAATGAGGAACTTTTGGAAGACTACTCCTTTACTGTGGCTTTTGGTCACTACACAGATATAATGGGATTTTCAGTGACAGCAGGTGTAATATTAGTCAGTGGATTCTAATATTAGTCTTATTATATGTAGTGTCAACAGCCAGATATAATATTCACAAAGTGATACCGCAGCAACTTTATTAATTTTAAAAAATTATCCTTCAGAAGTGTCAAATACATGATTTGAGAGCATAAAAAGAAATCTGCTGGTTTTTACCAAGCCATACAAAAAACACAACGTACAAGTTGTGCCTGGAATATGTTCACTAGCTAAATTTTCTAGCTTGTTCCCTCACAAGTTCCTGTGTCATTACTCATTTTTATCATTCTCCTCTCCCAAGTAACAAGCAATAGGACTAGAGGAAATGACCTCAAGTTGTGCCAGGGAACATTTAGGTTGGATATTAGGAAAATTTCTTCACCAGAAGGGTTACTAAACAGCAGAACAAACAGCTCAGATAAGTGGTTGAGTCGCCATCCATGGAGTTATTTAAAAGATATGTAGATGTGACACTTAGGAACATAGTTTAGTGGTGGACTCGGAAGTGTTAGGGTAATGGTTGGACTCAATGACTTTAAGAGTCTTTTCCAACCTCAATGATTATATGTTATCCCCTCAGCTCATCCTCTATCTGTTCTTCTTCACAACATATCTGCTTCAGAACCATGGCTCAGCCTTTTCTCCACACCACCTCCTGGCAGTTTTTATACCCCTGCAGCCGAAAGTAAGAGAGAGTTGGCAATTAGGCCTCTGTAATTAAACAAAATTGCACTCAGAACACAGTATAACACTAGAATCAAGATACGCAGAAGCAGTGAAGGGATAATTTCCATTATTTTCCCCCCATCTTTTTCTTCCATGTGTAAGAAGCCGTCATAAAAATTATTAGCATTGCAGTCGAAATGTCTGAACACAAGTCTTTCACTCCCATCTCCAAAGAGACACATGTAGTACAAAATTCAGTCTCTGTTCCCTGCATCATTTGATAGGCAAAAAGGGCTCAAGAAAAAAATGTTTAATTGCTGTGTTCACAGAAAGTGACTTTGAATACAACTAACCAGTCACCCAACAAAGACAACATCTGTATAAATCACAAATAAGAGAATGAATTCCTATTCCAATGTCCCAAAAGTTTTAAATAAATGAGAAAGTCATCACTAGAATCAGCTTTTTGTGTCTCAAGCTCTAAATCATCGTGTAAATAATGATTTGCACAAGAACTCCTATTTTCAACAGTATCACAGTACATAAAAATTAGGAATAGTGTTTAATACCTCATCTTAACTAACAGCTGAAAAGCACAAATATTTACAAGAACACCTACCTCTACATTTTTTTAGGATTTAGCCATAAAATTTTAAGTTTCATAGACAAATTATGATCTCATGCACACAGAACAGGTCTACCCAGAACTTACTAGAATTACTCACGATTTACATGAGCATTACAGGGACTAACATTCATTGTAGTACATTAAAAATAAGAAGAATCATCATCTGTATATATTACCTGGTTACTGAAGTTGTAATTGTATGAGCAAAATTAAATTGCTTCTTTGGACACATTAATTGGAAAATTGAACAAAAATATGAGCACAATTTTAAAACAGATTCAATCATAAACCACATATCATACGTGTGGAGAAGGAAAAGATTTTGCACTTGTTCAGCCATTTAAATTGCTTTTAGCTTATTTCAAATATTAACATGTTCTAAAATAGATAATTGATTTTTGGCTCATGGGTTCATATTTTTCCACAGAGGTAAGCATGAACACTTATATAGAACTGAAGGAGGAAGCGGGGGCAAGAGGAGTTTGCTTGCTTGTTGTGATGATTTTTTAAAGGGATTGGGAGATGCACAAGGAAAAATTAAAGCCATTTTTCTTGTATAAGACTATACTGTTGGCTCAGTCTGAGCTCAGAAAGATAAAAATACTTAGAAAAATAATCATGATAGTCACACTTACAGTTAATCACTAATGAAATATCCCATATTGTAATTTTACATCATCTAAAGTGATTTCTCAGTGAAAAACAAAACAAGAAAGATTATAAGAAATACGTCTCTTCATTCAACTACATCAACAAGGAAAATCAACATTAGATGAAAAAAACTTGCACCACTAAAGAAAACCACCACTACCCAGATTCACAATGGCATATATACATGTTTTCTTGAACAAATCATGTTGCAGGAGGACCTTGAAAACACTAAATAAGGCCTTTTCAAAGGCTTAACCACATTCTGAAACAACTTCTAAACAAGTGAATAAAGTCAGTCTATTTTCAAAACACTTAAAATAAGATGACACTACATATAATAAGACTAATATTAGAATCCACTGACTAATATTACACCTGCTGTCACTGAAAATCCCATTCCTTACCCTCCATTTCAATAGCTTTTATTATTTTTAATGTACTGAAACTTCTAAATGTGATATTTGCATCCGCCACAATTAGAGGTAATAATGGAAATGCTCATATTTAAAAAAACCCCCAAAGAGTGAAAAACAGAAGCACTAAACATTATTTCAATCAAAGACAGATTTTTGTTAGTCCTAGCAGCCAGAAGTTTGGAGTATACTTTTCAAACTTGGAAGGTAGTTAGTACCTACTATCACAATCAAGAAAAGGTTGGAAAGGCTGGCGCAATGTTAGAACACTGGGTTTGGGTCCAAAAGATATGGGCACAGTTCCTTACTTAACCTTTGCAAGGGATGGGAGAGGAAAAGGGAATTACAAAATGTGTGTTTCTTCAGAAGATCTCCTCTAACATCTACACCCACCAATTAGTTATCTGTAAAATAATAATACATTTCTACTACTTCCTGGATTTTCCGAAAACAAAATACTTGCTCTCAAAGTACCATGGCAACATGAATGAGTCATACAGATAATATGGAGGTAGAGGTGCCATTTGTAACAGAACATAAAACCAAGGGAGTAAAGCATTGAAGGTAAAAGCATTGAAGGCTTGAAATCTCAGGAAAATGTCAAGCTTGAGGAGGCCTCTTTTCACCACTTCCTGAGATGGAAGTTCCACAAGCTCCCTGGGCTACCTGTTTCAGTGCTTAACTACAATAATTGCTGCTTCTTATATCTAGTCTGGAATCTATCGCTATAGGTTGTGAATGTTGCTTCATATATTTCCCCTATCTCTGAGAGGACCATGGCTTTGCCTTTTCTGCACCCATTGCCTCAGGTAGTAGGAGATAGTGATTAGTCTCAGTAATATCTTTTCCCAGGCTGCACAAACGTAGCTCTATCAGTCTCTTCTCATACAGCATATTCTCCTACCAGCTAATAATCTTAGCAGAGGCCTGATTCACTTTGTGCCTCTGTCATAAACAGGCAGCCCAAAACTGGGCACAGTGCGGTATCACAAGCATAGACAAAACTATTGCTCCAGGGCAGGGGTAGGCAAGCAGAGCGGAGGCAAACCAAAACCACCTACCCAACTCTCTGTGACTAACCAAAAAGTCTCCCTGGTCAGAAGCAAAAGATAGAACTTAGGAACCAATCACTCTACTGTTCATACTCCTCACTACTACTCATAAGGACCAGATTGCGCAGAGTTTTTTGCTCAGCAACATCATGGCTTTCAGTAACATGAATTCTCTTAGCCTGCTCTGAGCTAGCCACCAGCAAGTACTCAAACTACTACTCATGCAAGAAAAGGGTTAGGGATCCTTAAACCAGACTCCTATTAACAACAAAACACACAAAACTACAAAAAAAGAAGATAAAACCACCAATTTGACTGCATAGTTTTGGTGGGGTTTTGTTTAAACTTGAAACCAAGACTACAGCAAAAAGATTGACATTAGCACCTGGTAATTGATGCCAGAAGTAAAGTATTAATGCATGGATTTAATGCTTTCTCAGTACTTCTGTTTGTTTTAAGTATCATTGGTCTTGCAGCCTACATCTAAAATCTAAAATCTATTACCTGGATTGGGCTCTTCCTAGGTGGGGCTGGTAAATTGCAGACTACTAGTAATTATCATAGACAGAGACTAAGAAAGTTTCACATACTCGGTACGGCAAGTCAGGTCAGAGATAATTGCATGGCAGAAGCCTGTGGCTGCTTTGAACACTGTCTTTCTTTCAGCCCTTTAAAATGTAAGCTTAGGGCTTCAAAACAATTGGCTGCATTTATTATCTTCTTTCTTACCACTCATACCATATATATGCAAAATCTCTGCATTTATAAGCACTCTACTATTTATATGATTCAGAAAATTAAGTGAAACCGTCTAATGTTGCTGACTAAATACTAAACAGTAGATGGACTATATTGCTACCGATCTACAAGCAAAAGTCATTTTCAATCACACATCTCTACTGGTAGGAGAAAAAAGTTGAGGATTAGAGATAAAATAAGACACAGGGAGAAAGAAATCTGAAAATTAGTTTCAAAATCTCAAACCCAGTGTTCAATAATGACAATGACATATCAGTGTTGAATAATGACAATTTTTTCATTTCTCCATATTCTAGCTCCCTATAAACAGGTCACTTTTGAGGGAAAATTATACTTTTACTTTATAAATGCCATGCAACTCACACAACAAAAATAAAATCATTACTATTACCTACACATCTACGTGTGCACACACATAAAGGTATGGATATACATTAGGCATGCACATATATATATATATATATATTTATATATACAAATACAATATGCATAGAAACATGTTGGCCTCTCACAATATGCACACCCGTTTTTCCTGAGCCAAACCACTTTATGTCAGCTTTAAGCCAGGAACAAGTCTTGACAGTTATAAACCACTGAAATACAAGCTTATATTGGAAATGCTTAGGCACCCTTAACTATAATGATGTTAACAGGCTCTGTCATAATTCTAATCCTAGAATTTAAAAATTTTAAATCCTAGAATTTAAAAACAGTTACTAAAAACATTTAAAAGCAGTTACTATTCTACAGCAGCATCAAAAGAGCCTCCCCAGTTTCAATGACCAAAAGCCCTTTTAAGAACTGATGTGCCATGCAGCAAAAGAAGCAAGTGATTTTTAAACACTTAAAACAATATTCTTTATTCACATCATAAAATTACAAATGGTAACAATGTAAAGCTGCATATTTGAAGCATAAGTAACTTGACATGTTCTAAAATATCACTTTTTGTATTAATTTTGGTCAGTAATGTCAGACTGAAATGTTATCTTCTTGTGATACTATCCCATAAGAGAAGCATCTCACAAAAGGTAAATATTGTACCTTGTCTTCCAACAGCACTGAGACAGCTCTATGGAAAACTGCCAGAAATGCAAAAGAAATCCCCGTGATACTGCAGAACACACATCTGGCTTCTCTGTTAAAATGGCACCTGTTGTACAGCCACATACTCTGATTACTGCTATCACAGCTAAGACTCAATTTTTCTTTCACCCTATTTTTACTTTTTGCTTTAAATTTTGTACATGGTTATTTCTGTGTGGATAATGAACTAGTGATATGTAAAAAATAAACTAAACATTTAAGGATTACTCCTGTGAGTATTTTGTCAAATTAGCACAACAGAAAATGTGCAAAAAAGTGTGTTTACATTTGTATTGACTCAGAAAAGGCTCCTACAGTTGTATCAAATAATAAAACACAGTTCTGCAAGACTGATCAATATTAAAGGTTTTACATTTAACTTTGACATTTGAATGTTTTCCAGTAGTCCTGGCTGATCTTCTATGATAGGCTTATCAGTTGTCATCGTAACATTGCAGACATACAGAACAGACAAATGGAGGCTATAGGCACACTGATCAAAGAGGCTGCTTAAGCCGTCTCCCTTTTCAATTTAAGAAGTTAACAACCTTGGTGACATAGACTGGAAAGACTGAAGAGTTCTGCTGATATACCATATTTTGAAGAAATGGATATTCTTTCTTCAAAGAAGACAGGTGTATGTACCAGAGACAATTTTTAACATGACAGGAGTGAGTAAGAGCTTTATAAATTGGAACTGAATGCTGGGTTGCTAAATCCATATTTAGTCAACGATATAAGTTGACCTGATTTATAAATATTCCAAGCATCCATGCCATCAAACACCATTTGGGTTTCAAGGGTGTCCAGCATCGCTGAAAATAAGGCCACTCATTTTAGAGCCTAAACAGAATTCAAATAACCTAACATTAGGATCTTGTTTTTAAAATGCCAGAATGTTGCTTGGAAGTTCTTTGGTTCCACTAGTTTTGCTGGCAAAATTGTCTGTAAGTACAGATAAACTACATTAGACCAGATGTCCGTCTACCCCACAGTTGTTAGCAGTACCAACAGTTTAAGGAAATACTAGGAGCATGGTATACACCAAAGGACACCTTCCTCATCATACTCTTCTAGATCCCAGTAACATGTGATGTGTCTAAAAAGGTTATTTATACGTAGTACTTGGATAAGAATGTCTCCTTGTGCTAGCACTTACTACAAAACCAGTAGATCTGAAATATATTAATTCAAACAGAAAAAGCAGTAATCTTATGTTATTTAAACAATGTGTGCTGGAAACAAAAAAACTTATAAGACCATTGTTTCAAAAAGGGAATTTCAACTGAATGCAAAAGCTTGCAGTTCTTAGGGGAGTAAAATAAACATCAGCACATTTGCACTGAAGAAGTAGAAAGCTGCTAAGCAGTTTCAAATATCACAGAAACACAAGAGATTGGTGAGACTGTGAAAAAATTTATGCCATTCAAGTGCAGGCTCAGGTGACACCAAAAGTTAGAGCTTCTATATTTGAAAGAATGTTTTTCCTCAGGGAATGAAAAAAAACAAGGAATTCAGAGGCTCTTCAGGTTCTGACAAAAGGAAATTGAGTTGTAGGTCAGTGGGAAGAGACATCAAAACACTAGGCTTTCAAATGTGACCAACGAAACTGGATTGGGAGTGAAGTGATTTGAAGAGCCCAAACAGCTGGCGAATACACAGACCCTACTTTTCATCTGAAATCTTTCATTCAGTTTTGTTCATGTGACTAACTGCTGGCTCACATGACAGCATTTGCAGCTTTGAAATACCTCCAATATTTAAATGCCAATGGGGTTGACAATTCCTCAGGGAGAAGCATATCAACAGCATCAAAACATAGTGCTGCTTTTAATCCCCTGATTTTAACCTCTTAGTTCTCTGAGTACAAGAATGATGACCTTTCAGTGTGGTGTGTGGTGAGGGACCTCTTCCATGAACAACCTAATTAGAAGCTCTAGGGCCTTGTAGTCTGACACACTTCCCTACTCCTTTTACTCCAATTCGGTCTCTTCTGCTTGTGAAAGAACTTAAAATTATACAATTAACTGCTGTTATGTGCTCCTGAGATTCCAAACATTCTAGAGAAAGCATTGAATCTTACGCTTTTAAGGAATTTAAATTTGGTCCACAACGCTTTATGAATTTAATTTCTGTACAGTGTATATATACTATCACCAACAAAGATGTGTAGGCCACATGGTTCTTTTACTAAAAAGAATTTAGGAGATGTTATACAGAATCACTTAAATTAAAACTGTATAAAACTGAGAGGGTGCAAAACTAAATCCTCCATCTTCAAAGATCTGTAGGAAGCAAGAGGAAATGACTGCTATTATTGTATATTTCCATACAGAAGTCCATGGCATATTAAAAAACACAGGAAAATATGAACAGAAAAGACAAGTAAAATTAATATGTTTTCACCTACAGTTTTGCTTGCAAAGCATCTGTCAGACTTTAAGAGAAATGCAGCTGACCCACAGTAGCTGCCACTGAAATAGACAGTTTAAAACACCTGTGTTTTAAACTCTGTGCAGGAACTATCATAATTTCATACCAATCTAAAATGTTGGGGAAACATCCCTCCTAAATACAAAGAAGCATTTTGAGACATGAAAAGCACAGTAAGTATAATCAACAGAGAAACAAAGAAAAGCGCAAAATGCTGTAAAGCCCTCATACTTCAGGTAATGACTAAAATGTATATCTGCTTCCTTCCCTAGTAGACAAGAGTCCAATTAGAGTTCTCCTAACAATAGCTTCTATGTGCTGGCATGCTGTATTGTTTGTACTGCTACAGATAGACTAGAAGATAAAAAATAAATACTACAGCAACCTTTTTAACCTAAGGTAATTGCTAACTTTTTTTCTTTATATGGGTTTGGACATGGTTTCGCCCACAACTTATTGTTAACTTAAGCAATTTAGGTAATTATCACTGCATGCACAGGAATTAACCATTTAAGTAGCTTGCTATATACACAGAAACCTCTATTTGAAAAGTAACATAAACAGGAACAAGCTATTATGAGTCACTTAATAACCTCCTGTCCAAAAACAGCTTGACATTTAAACCTTAAATTAGCTATTAAATCAGGTAAATTTTGGAAAATTGGAATGTGTTTGGCTTGCTGCACTGTTAAATGACAGGCATCAGGAAGTATGCACGCCCCTTCTTTCATACTTATATTCAAGGATATGGATTGCTTGGAACTGGCTGTGGTTAGCTGAAGCACAGGGGAATAAAAGCATAGGTTTTTCTCATCTCCTTCACAAAGAAAACACAATTATAGTATTCTGAACAGGCAGTCTGGACTCAGATAATGGCAGATTGTTTTGCAACAGGTTCCCTGCAGGTATCTTCTCCCTATAAACTGTGGGAAAGGTACATGCAGGGAAGGCATTGACAATTTCCCAAAGAACAATAGCATATCAACAACTCAATCTTGAAGATTTCTCCTACTGTGTACTGTAATTTTGGCCCAGATATCACTATCTGCTTTCTTTTTTGTTTTGTACTGTTTGTGTGTCTTGCCTTTCATGGTGCCACAGATCACTGCTCTTATCACACAGCTAAGTCAAATGGTCAGTTTCTTTCTCAATAATAGCAAGGCCCTGTTTCAATCCTTTAGCACCATGCCTTTGAAGTCACAGAAAACTGCTGGGCAGCTCTACAAATTTCATATGGTGTCAAGAATATGGTACACAGTATCACACCTCACTCCAAATCAAACCAGTAGGCAAAGAACCAGAGAATATAATTTGTGGTAGGTTCACAAAGCAACTTGATGCTTTCATTAAGTGAAGAACTATCATTGAAAACTCAGTAACCAATAAAAAGTATCTACAAAGCAATAAGCCTTATACAGCAGAGGAGGGTGACCGAATGCTAAACTTTTAAATTTTCTAGATCTTCATGCAATAAAAAAGCAAGTAAACTTACACTAAAAAAATCTAGTTGAAAGCATATTGATTTTACTTTTACAATATTGTTAATGTGCCAGCATAATTTTCTACTTTTAACCCAAAAGAAGATTGCAAGAGGAAGGCTGTAGAAAAAAACAATCTACAGCTTGGAAGGACCAGTCAAATCTGGCAAATCTGCTAAAGGTTATAGGACTGGGGCCACACCAGGAATTCAGCAACTTGGATCATGCGACTCACTTTGGGAAACCTGGCCTGCTGATGGGGTCCATCTGTCAGAGAAGGGTAAGAGCATCTTCAGTCATAGGCTTGCTAGGCTGGTGAACAGAGCTTTAAACTTAAGTTGCTGGGGAAGGGGAACCTCAATCTACCCCACTCATATGGTGCCAAGAGCCTGGAGAGAGGTCACAGGTCAGCACAAAAGCAGCTGAAGGGCAGCACAGAGGAATTCCATCCAGTAGATCAGATTAATCGAGGACCCAGCTTAAAAGCTTCTATGCTAACACATGCAGCATGAGGAATAAACGTAGTCTGCAAGGCCATGATCTTATTGGCATCAGTGAAGTTCCCACTGACTGGAAAAAAAGAAACACAACCTCCATTTTTAGAAAAGTATAAAGGGATGACCGGGGGAACTACAGTCCAGTCAGTCTCATCTCAAGGTCCAGCAAAAGCATGGAGCAGATTCTTTTGGAAACTGTGTGAAGGCACATCAAAAATAAAGAGGTGATTGGTGACAGCTAACATGGCTGCACTAATGACAAATCATGCCTGAGAAGTTTGGTGGCCTTCTAAGATGGGGTTACAACAGTAGTGGACAAGGGAAAAGAAACTGATGTCATCTACCTGAATGCAAAGCATTGGACACTGTCCTGCACAACATCTTTGTCTCTAAACTGGAGAGACATGGATTTGACGGAAGGACCACTCAGTGGATAAGGAATTGGTCGGATGGTTGCACTCAAAAGGGCTGCAGTGAATGGTTTATTGTCCAAGTGGAGAGCAGTGATGAGTGGTGCCCTCAGGGGTCACTAATGGGACTGGAGCTTTTCAACACCTTTTTAAGTGACACACGGTGGGACAAGTGGGACAAGCACACACAGCCAGTCTGCTGACAACACCAATCTGAGTGCTACAGTCAAATTGCTGGAGGGAACAGATACCATTCAGAGGGACCTGGACAAGCTCAAGAACCTTTACAATTCCATGAAAACTTGATAATATAATCCTTATAATTTCCCTTCAGGTTCTGATAAGTGTTTGACTAGAAACTCAAACACTGAAAAGGCTTATGAAGAAACTCTAGATATGGATTTTAACATGCTCCTGTTCTGTCAAAGTATAAGGCTAAAATCAGTGCCAAAAGAAAATAAGACAGTGACATAAAATATTTAGATCAACAGAACCAACAGAAGAATTTCAGTTTGGCAAATGTAGAAATTCAGACCCACATTTCTAATAGGCTTATATTTTCCTTCCTTAAACCCTGTTAAAACTAAAAGGTCACAAAGGATGCAAACAAACCTACCCACAGAAGTCAGAACAAGAGCTTTAAGTTTTGTTTAAGAAAAATAGCACAGCAGCTTTATATTGACAGCAACTTGACTAGCTGATAAGAAGGAGTCTAACAAAATAGAGCAGATTGGATACTAAGAAGTTGCTTTACCTAGCCATTCCCAGGCTGGAAAAGTTGGAAGGAACTATCAGAACATCAAGCCTGGAAAAGGGGTGGGTACCCAGTGTGGCGTAAGCAGCTGAGAGGCACTGAGGAATTAGCCGAAGCAAATATTCTTCGCAGCTTTCCTTAAGGCAGCAGGGAGCAAAGACTCTATAAGGAATGACGGCCTGCAACCTGGCAGCAGGATTTTGGAAACGGCAGGGATATTCCACATGACCACAGATTTCTTCATGCCATCTGACAATACAAAACAAAATAAAACAATACTTAATTGTGATATCAGAAATGTGCACAACTGACTATGCTAAGACAAGGATATTATCTAGATATTAGGATGACAGAATGAATTTCCATAGAACCAGCTCATTTGCATTCTCACCCTGTTCACACATGTGCAGCACTTTGAAACACTTATTACTACATGTCTGAGTAGAACTCATAACTAAAGAGAGAGACTAGTCAAACCTTGTTTTTGTAACAGATATACATCAAAAGAATATGCGCTCAAAACATATGAAAAGAGAACCAATAAGAATACAAAAACATTTACTCAGGAAAGTAACTCCTATTCAAACTTGGCCATGAAAATAAAATTCTATACATATTAACATAACATTAACACAGGTATTTTAGGTGCAATTACAATGTAATTCCAAGCAGGATTTTTTCTGTTGTTGTTATTAAAATTCTCCAGAAACTTCAAATAATTTTTTTTACTATTATTATTATTGTTATTAAGTAAAAAAGCCCAATAGATGTCAATTCAGGCTTATCATACTAGATATTCAATCATACCACATTAGGCCAACCTGACTTTATAGTACTTTTACAGGATATTTAGAGCTCTAGCTGGAAGAAATGAGAGGTAAATCAAATCCTTCCTAAACACTGAGTCATATACCTTCACAATAAATTATCTGCCCAAACAGATTCTTATCTAAACAGAAATCAGATTCATGTTTTCACCTGTTAGTCTGTCTTCTTTACAGCGCACAGCCTCTCCTTGGTTTGAAATTTCAGTTTAAGTGATTGGTTCTACTATGCCTTGACAGGCAAAGCACCCAGCATTGCCCAAAGCACTCATGCTTGGAACATCAGGCTCCAGGTGAGTGCTGACACAGAAAACAAAGTTATAACATGTAGAAAAGCATGAGATTTTGCTCAAGTATTAACACTTTAGCACTCCATGTAAGTCTTGCTGTCAAAGAAGTGGGCTCTACGTCCTTTCATTGACTCCATATGTAAAGAAACCACATCCTTTGCTATACATTTTTTGTTTCCTAAGGGTGGTTTAATCCAGTTTATTTCTGCTCTAAAACAATGTCACTTTGTATTTTATTATCAGAGTTAAGATTAGGCAGGAACATGAAAGCTAGCACCCTATCTCTTATAAAAATTGCCAAGTCCTTAATGACTACAAGGAGATAAAAGAGTTATAAAAACCATAGCTTCATTTAACATTTACTTTGATACAGCCTCCTTAGGTCAATCTCAATGGCACCTGGATACAAATTACATTACACATTTCAACCACTTCTTTAAGAATTCCTTCATTTTTCTGCTGCCCTAGAGTTTATCCCCACTCTCTTATCTGAGACACAGGCTTAACATTTGCTTGTCTATCAATTTCACACCCTTTCTAGAAATGTCTGCTACTGTGAGTAATGTTGGTTTGATTACCTGGTCTCACTGACTAAAATAAGCAACAATCTCTGTTCTGCTAACTCCCAACTAAAGATTAACTGGATATAACTCTAAGAGCATATTTTTAAGGACAGAGATTATTATGTCCTGATTAGCTGCAGAACAACCTTGTACACTTAGGGTCCCCTTTTTTGTCTATGTACAATAGACACCTTTGCAGAGGATATTTGGATTGTTTTTGGTCATTTTTTCCCAAGACACATTAGTTCTACTTACACTAACTGCTGCAGACACATCACACTATCTGTGTCAATTAACTCATTCAGTAACCATCACACAGATAAACTCGTAACTATGACCATCACTCTTATTAAAACTTACTCTGATTAAAACTTACTCTAATTTTGTTATAAAAAATTACAAAAATATTTCCCCCTTTTCAGAACTTTTACAGAAAAATCAAGAAACTTTCATTTATTCTATCAACGCTGAGTCAGAATAATCTTTTGCACCAAAGTCAGTAAACTCCTATTACCAAATGTGCTGTACTTTTGCAAAGAATACGTAGTGAACATCTACAGCTTATTTTTGTAGAAGCAGTCATAAACATATAAATAGCAAAGAAATAAACAGAAAGCAATTTCTAGAACTTCATCAAATCAATAAATTATTTTAAAATTAGAATAGGCATTTCTTATTGATTCTAGGTAAAGTATAAAGATTTCTACTCTCAAGATTAATTAGCATCTTTTAACCAAAATTGGCCAAGCTGCAAAACCACCAGAATCCTTTAACTTTAAATTCCAACAAAAAAATCCATATTAAGTCCTCAAGTTCCAAGGTCTCACTAGTTTTACCAAACTCACTAAAACTTCCACTGTCTTAATGTTAACAAAGTATTATTCAAAATAGCTCTAAAAGACAAGTATATTTTCAGCATCTTTTCAAATTGAGTAACAGAAAAAATACTTATGACCTTAACCACCTTCTACAATAAAATAACAATTCCTGTTGACATGGGGAGAGAAGTGGACAATGTTTGCCTGGAGTTCTGCAAAACATTGACCACAGTTTCCCAGAACCTTCTCCTGGACAAACTGGCAACACACAAACCAGATAGGTGGTCTGCAAGATGGGTACAAAACTGATACACAGGCCACACTTGGAGAGTGGTGATCAATGGTTTTCACTAAGGCTGGTAGCCTGTCACTAGCAGAGTTCCTCAGGAAATGATGTGGGGCCCCACACTGGTCAACATCTTCACAAATATCCTGGATGATGGGATTGAAATCTCTCCACCTCACCAGGTTAGCTGGGTGGTAAGGTGGACACATCAGAAGGGAGAGCCATCTCAGAAACCTGGGCAGGCTGAAAAGGCAGGGCTGGCAAGAGCAGTGCAAGGTGCAGTATAGACAAGTGCACAGTCCTGCACCTGGGATGACACAACCAAAGGGCTCAGCACAGGCTGTGACCTGTGTGTCTGGGGAGCAGCCTTGCTCAAAGGGACATGGAAGTTCAGGGGGCAGTCACCTGAACACGAGTCATTGGTGTGACACTGCAGCAAAAGGCAAATCAGATCCTGGGCTGCAGCTGCAGGGGCATTGCTGGCAGAGGGACAGACCTGGATCACCACACTCTGAACAGAGCTTGTCAGGCAGTACCTGAAGCATCGTGTCTCCTTCTGGTCTCACAATTCAAGGAAGACACAGAACTGAACACAGGGCTGCAGAACCCTCCCTGTGAGGAAAGACAGAAGGAGCTAGACTTTTTCAGGGAAGGAGAAAGAGAAGCTTATCACACTATTTCAGAAATTAAAGGGCATCTACAAAGGGCACAGAGTCTTTCTTTTCATGAGGAGCCATATGGCCAAAACAAGGGTGTTAGATATCTTCACCTAAGCTCCTTGCCATGAAAGAATGGACTAGATGAAGTTTCAAGGTCCATCACAACCTGGGTTGTTCTGTGATGATATGATTTTGAAAAGTTGAGAGTAACATATGAGGAAATCAAGTCCCATGTGCGAGATTTCTGCTAACTAAGGTGAATACATGTGAAAACAAATGGTATTTTTCCAGAAACCTGTTCTCTATCTTCAAGTCTTACTTGAAGATAAGGCATATATTGTTTCGTTCATCCACCACTCTGTAGTAATTCAAACTCAATGAGTTTCGACTAGACTGGGAGGAGGAATAGATGTATCCAAAATGATTACATTTCTACTAGTTTGGTCAAAAACAGCTAAGAATCATTGGTCCAACTCCACTTTATGGGACCACTGTAACATGTATGTTCATGTACCTGATCACTGCACATCACCCCAGGCAAACCACTGCACAGGGCAGCTCTAATAACTGTGCGATGAGACTGGACCAGAACAAATAAGTGAGTAGGGAGTACTGTAGCAGGAAGCATTAGGTATCCAGAATGGACTGAGTCGAGTATTTTAAGAAACAAGACAGGGCCTGGCATTGCTGCAGGAGAGTATTCAGGATATAGGACACAGATTAGTAGACAGTGGAATTTATGAACCCTATTGCTCACTAAGCAGCTTGTTTTCACATAAAAAGAACCACACCCCTGCACATGAAATAATGCCTTTGGAATTATTTTCCTGTCAAGATTTTTCTGTTCAGATTAATAAAGTTCTATTTTGATTCCTGTGCTGACTCATTTTCACATTCCACAGAGTAAATGGAAATGCTATCCAGATATCTAATTTTCCAACAATATTATAAACACCAACCTGAAATCAGTTTGTGACGATGGCAAGGAGAACTCAGTGTTTGTTTCAATAGCACCTGTTTGTTTGAAGGATTGCTGTTTAACTTCCTGCCAGCACCCCACAGCAATAGTGAAGGTGGATGCTGGCATCGGCATAGACACATAGTAGTACCAGCTCAAGATACCTGTAAACAAAAGAACATTTGTACAGACTCATCAGTCTTACAGCACACATTAGGTATTTGACATTTTCATGTACTTGGGATTTTGGGCCAAACCTCCCACCTTACATCCTGGTATTTTTGTGGAGGAAATAAAAATAATTTCACGGAGACATTTAAGAAAAGTTGTATGTAAACACCATGGATTCAGTTCATGTTTACTTACACCTGCAACTTTGCTCTAACTGCTGATGTTTTACCTGTGAATAAATCATCCATAAGTGGGATGTTATTAATGCAACTTAACATGATTGTACTCTTACTGCCCAAAAATTACATCAGATGTGAAATCTAGTAACATCTTTAAATACACACACACAAAATATTTAAATTAAACTCTTTCAACCTTGTATCTATTATCTTATGGCTTTGTATTATCTAACACAACCCCAAATCTTTTCTTTGTGTTCTGGGCCGTACCAAACTGATAGGCAAGTTTTAATACTAGTGTCTGTGAATTAGACCCAGCTAACTGAGGTACATAACATGTCAACCAGGCAGTAAGAAATCAAAGCTTAGACTCAGATGGGAAATTACCTAAGTCAACAGTTTGGTCATGTTTCCCAGAAGGTGCTAAAACAAGATAAGAATCTATAAGAAGGTAAAAATATGCTAAGTTTTATCATTATGGGAACACAATTTATCATTATGGGAACATGGTACAGGATTACTGTATGTACAAACACATTTTGATAAAGCGGAGGATGCTTTGGAACAGCATATTTTCATTAATATAAATGTTGCTTAGATTTTCTGTTTGTCCCTTTAAAAAGGATATAGTTTAAGAATCACATCCACGTATTCATTTATGGTCATAATACAGTTACTACACCATACTAATGGATTAATTCTCTTGAAAAGAGCCTAGCATGAGTTACAATATGATGAATCATGTGCAAATGACTGTAGCTAGGGAAACAGTGGAAACATACAAACTTCAGTTATTTTGAGAGAACCTTAATACTTGTTCTTTTGCAAAAGTATTCTGCCTAGGGTTATGGAATACTACTGAAAGGAAAAAAAAAAGGAAAAAACCACAACTAACTGAAGACCATAAGGCATAGAGGAAAGGAAATAGACAACTGCTGCAAAGCATCACTTGATTTCCTACCTAAATGACCAAAGAAGGTCAGGCTGTCCAAACAACGAACAAAGGAAAATATTTTTTGTTTAGCCTCAATCGGTTTTTCACCTTCTACTGAGTATGACAAAACAATAGCATTTGCAAAGTCTTCTGAAAGGCAGATAAAACCTTTGCCTCTCATATGCACTAGAAACCACTCATACTCCTTCACCCCATTCCACTTTAGGCAACATCCACCATCAAAAACTTTTTGTCTGTATTGTCAGGTGAACCCATATTACTCCTGTAATTTTCCTAACCTCCTCTGTACATAAGCAGAAGGAACTTACTTATTCCAAATACATTAAGAATAAGGAGGAGAACTGTTTGCCAAATTTCACCTCACCTTTTGTTTTTTTATTACTATTACTAACTTAACAAAGCTACAAATAAGCCAAGAAAAGCAAATGCCACCTTGAGAGAAAAAGGTCGTCCAGGAAAGCAACAATATAGTATTTCAAAACACCAAATTCTTGGTGTACAGAGTTTCATTGATAAATACTGTGCTAGAGGCCCAAGCCTGCAAACACTGTAGTTGCATACAGGACAAGGCTCAGAGGTTCTGAACTTAGTGTTGCATCTAAACGCTATAAAGCATTACAAAATGCTCCATGCAGCTATGTTAATTGTAAAATCTTAATAATTAAATAACATCGGGGAAAAGTGAAAAATTGAGGAATTGTAATAGAAAAACTGTCACGTGTTTTCAACTATGTTCTGAAAAAAGCAAGGAAGTCAAAAAGCAGCTGCAGAAAACTGTTCCAAATGGCATAAGGTATAAAGGAGAAGGCTCTCACAACTGTGAGGAGATTGTCTGAAAGGAAAGGGTGTTGGTCTGTTGTAGGCAAACAGAGATCAGAGAGGGTTACAGTGAGAAACAAGTTTAATAAGACAGGCTAGAGCAAGCAAGATCATAGAGGGGTTTTTTTCTAAAAAACACTTCACAAACAGATTGAACAGAATGTCAGAAAGGAATGGCAATCAGATTAGCAGTCCAGAGAGAACAGCATGTACTGCATTCAGAAATTTACACAAATTGGCAGTGAACAAATGCCACTTAGAGTTGACCCCATGCAAAGGAGTGAAGGTAGCAAAGCCCCTTTATTTTGCAAGGATTTTAGAAATCATGTGAACTATGGATCCTCCCAGAGCAAGATCCAAGTTTTAAAATGTCTCTGCCTACCCGGGGCTAAATACATTTCCTGCAGTACTTTTTGATGCCCTCCACATTCATACACAAGAACTATGTAGCATACCTGTATATTCATACAACAGTTGTTGACTGAAATCACATGGTTGGGCAGGACCACTGAGTTCTCTTTATAGAAACACAGAATCCTTGAGGTTGGAAAATAGTGTATTTGCTGATCAGTGACTGAAATGGTCTTTTTGCTGGCAAAAGTTTTCTCTAGAGAGAACCATGAAGCACTGTTTCAAAGACAGCTTAACTAACTCACTGACCTTGTGTCTCCTCCTCTCACTACTGGTAAGATTGTCTCCCAGCCTGACCTCTTCCATAACTTCACTTCCTTCTTTATACTGTCTTCACGTCAGTGGGTGGGCTTTGTTTTGTTTTGTTTTCCTTCATCTGTATACTATGATCTATCCCAGCACATAGATTGGGATCACAAGCTTCACTCAATTCCTTTTCGCTGCTCTCTCCATCCCCTGGCTGCACTGTGCCTTTCAGTGTCAGCCTTGGAGACAGCTCCATCTCTAGGGTAACAGGAAACAGCGCAGCTGGAACAGGAAGGTGGCTTTCCTTACGAAACACAGATTTTTGTACCATAAAAACATCTTCAGACTAAGCAAGAACACACTGGGGAAAATAAGAGCTTGGGCTGGGGTTAACCCATGGGAAAAACAGAGGTAGATCACCCTGGTCCCTCTACTTGTAACATAATTTTAAAAATACTCGATTCCTACACATAATTATTTTAGGCAATTATAACATTTTCAAAACATTTTGTTATTTTCTCTACCATTATTTTCAGTAAATTCTGAAAATAATTTACCTTTTTTTTTCAGTTCTGCACAGCAAATCTATTGTGTCATAACTGCACAAACCATGCAGCAACAGTCGCCTATTCTATGAGTTAAAAGCGAAAAACTTTCCATGCAAACGTTTAACAAGAGCAGGAAATTTTAATTTATAATTGTGAAAAAAGAACAATTTAAAGGTCGTTTATTTCTCCTACTTGAAATAATAATGATGAATGATGCAAATACTTCCTAGAACTTTTAGTGCATTCATTAAAAATCATTAAAATTGTTTGAGCCCTGTAGAATTCATTGTAACTGAAAAATAAATTAGTTATAACTGTTAATGCCAGATGCAAGAACATTATGAACATTTTTACTTACCAGTATATTTTTGTGAAATAGTTTGCACTAACACAACCACAAAATACAGCTGATGTTTACCATTTAGTAAAACCCACGAAGTTCCACTGCCTCTAGGGAAAAGGAGAGATATCCCCACACAGCAACTGATAGACAAAGTAAGAGCTAGCTCTAATATATAAACGTGCAGCTAAATTAGTTATGTAGAAACTACTCTTTGGCTGGAGCACCAAGATTAAGAAGCCTCCAGCTTTCTGAAACTTTTTGTAACTTATAGGTATTTTTCTGATCTTGTCTGAAAACCAGAACTTCCCACAGAGCTCCCTCACATTCATGCCAGAGCATTAGTTCAGCACTGGCTCAGAGGGATGATGAGCTCTCAACTCCGCTGCTGTAGTCCCTGATGCACACTGTAGATCAATGAATACAAGTACTGCACTCTTTTGTTTTGCCTTGTGAAAAGTGAGGAGTACAAGCAAAAGCAACTGTTGTTGCTGCTGACTATACAGCAGTAGCAGTGGCTTCTCTAGCACCGTATTTTCCCTCAGTACCAGCATACTGCTCACTCTAAGTGCAAATGCTAAAACAAGATCAAGGATTACATGTAGTAACCACACAAAAAGCAAGCCAGTCTATTTCACATATGAATGGAACAAGTAGAAAGGTGTTTGTGACTAAATGTATTTGCAGTTTCTATGTGTTAATGTGCTGAAGGAAAGTAAAATTGACAAGTGTGGAAAAATAAATCTAATGTTTAAATGGCTCACATTACATACACATAGTGCACCCTGTCAAGCTTTCTCCCAGAGGGCATTATGAATTGCATTTTTCTGATCAACTTCTCTAAGTACTCCATAAACAATGCAAGGTATTTTAAGCACTTTTGGTCATACTCAAATAGTTACCATTTCAATTTGTGTAAGTATTTTATCACTATTTTCAAATAAATGTGGCCTCACTCTATTTCAAATGACAGAATCAACCAGTTTTGTAGGAGGCAGAATGCAAAAATAGCACACAGGGAAGAAATAAACTCTTATCAAAACCTGCAAATACAAGTGGTAAATGAGGAAATTGCATGTGAGAGTACACCTAGCCCAGCTATGCACTGGATTACTCCATCCGTACATGTGGAAATGTGTATCTCTTAAGCAGAATGCTTAAGATGCTTTAGATCCCTAAAAGCATGAAGAAATCAACTCTGCTTGCTGTCCTCTTATTGTCTGCCTGCACACTGGTTTCAAATATGACTTATGAAGGAAAAAAATTATTCAGCTAACTTGTAATTCTATTCAGAATAAATTTATTCACAACTGCTTACCAAAATGCTAATTCTTTCCAATGAATTGCATTTCTTTAAATATATTTTATTATTCTTCCACTTACGTAAGATTTTATAAATATGCAGCATAGCAACAGCATACTGTATGTAAACAACTTGGCAAACTTATTTAAATTGAAGCTACCCTGAAAGGCTTTTTGGTGTGTAAAGACAAAATTTTAAGTTGGATACCTTTCATATACCTTCCGTAATTGCCAAACAACAAGATTTAGGTGGACAGGTTATTTAAAACAACAGAACATTATTAAACTTTTTAACTCCTAAATGTCCTAATAATTAAACAAATGAATTTGTATTCCTAAATTCATTAAGAATTTATTCAAGGCTTCAGATTAGCACTTAAATCTTGGGTTTACTTGGGTTTTAAAACATTCCTCAGAATACTACTCCTTTCCCTTTCTGTCTCTGTATTAGTTTTAAAAATTTTTATAATTCCAAAAAGCTTGCTGGTTTGTCATTTCCAGCTGTATGTAAGTAAGATAATGACGGTTCATCATTAAACTAGTTAATGCTGATGGAAAAGCTGTTATCCTAGTCTAAAGTCAAGAGTGTCCTTGCTTTCTTGATGCTGAGACAGGAAAGTATTATTCTCCAAGTGAGCTGAGCAGCTCATCATGGCAGTTTTCCGTATTTCCACAGCAGATACAAGCCTTGAAAGAGGCCTCACATATGGCCAAATATAACCAAACAAGTCCATGCAAATGGATTAACTGATGCTTCTCAAAGCAAGGAGACTTTCAATTCTTTTTTTCCCCCTCATGAACAAACCTGCCTATTTAAAGAGGAACAGAAGATTTTTTTCCCCCAGAAAGGCTTAATTCTAACCTTTTCTTATATGCTACTTCACATCAGAACTACTTACACTAGAAAATACTGGCCCAGTTTATATTAAACCGGTATTTTAATATAGATTTTTATATACTGTATTATACATAGAACTGCCTTAGAAACTTCTCTGTGCAGAAAGTTTAGATAAAAGTGTAACCAACACATAAGAAATACTTGTTTCCTTACTGTTGAAAAAGGTATGTTTTATCACTGCAAAAAAACCCTGCAGAGATCAGATTTTCAGGGCACTGACCTGATACTCTTCAGCTATTCCATGTACTCCAGGAAACTCAATGGCTGCTTCTAATCACATGCTGAACTACACTTGGACTGGAGAATTAAAACTGAAAGATAATTATCTACCAAGGCCTGAAACTGTTGAGAGCCTGATAAGGCACTTCATCTACAAAACATTCAACTACACTGTGATTAAAATAAAGCCAATCTAAGAAAAATGAAATCTAGGTTTGGAAACACAGAGCAGAAAAAAGTAAGCAACCCAGTGAAATGCAGAAATGTAGATATTGTGAATACTTACGAAGTTATCCTGAGGCCTTGAGCAGGTAATTTTTCCACAGAATGACATGGAGATTACAGAGAGGCATAGAAGGCTTTTAAGGTTAGGAACCCTTCATTTTTTCCAAAATCACATATTTGCTAAGCTTTATTTCTAATTATAAAAGTATTGAAATTAATTTGCCATGAAAAATATATTTTACCTTCTCGAAGCTGGACTGGTTCTGCTGAGTTTTCACCACTCATTAACACAACAAAGCCTGCAGCTGTTCGGACTGAGGCTTGCCATGTTGACAAGGCAATGGGTGGCTCTTGGCATGGGAAGAGGGCTCTGTTGTTTATCGGTGATCCTATTGTATAAACACATGGCCTAAATGGAAGAAAAAGAGATTGAAGTTGGAATTACAGTAAGAAAGACTGAATTAAGTTCTATATCAAAAAGATGCTGTTGTACTGAGGTGGTTTCTTTCTTTAACTTCAGGTCTATAGGTTTCAAACCTATATGACATGAACCAATCGAAGTACAATCTAATTTAAGACAAAAAAGCAAGATAACTACAATAATTTCAAACTAGAAAAGACTAACTCCAGTCTTTTCCCTTCTTGCTTTTGCATGAGTCTTCCAGCCTCACGCAATAGCTTCCAGTTGGACCTATAAGGTCAAAGAAGGCTTCTGACTATCTTCTGATGATGCCATTGCAGGGCTTCACCCACACCTCTGACACCCCCCTGCTATCATCCCAGTAGTGCTTTCACTATCATTAATCCAATCTCCTGGATAAGCAACCCAGAGGCTCATGCAAACTCAGCAGTAGATCTAGTTCTGAGTCATCCTTATTCCAAGCCTCAATAAATACCCACATTTTAAAACTTAATCTTACAGGTAATGCACCCTAGCTTACCTGTCTTCAGGAACTTCAATCACAGGACATATAATAAGAAGAATTAATTTCTTTCCTATCAGCTTCAGCCTCCTTCTTTCTTCCTACATAGCAATCCTCCCTGTAGTATTGCTCTTTTTGCAGTTTCTTTTTCTCCCTGGCAGAACCTCTCTGTCTACCACCCCTTTCCAATTTCAGCTGCAATATTTCCTGCCAGTTAATCTCTTATTAGACACTTAGCTACAGCTGGGAAGGTAACAAGGCCTTTCACTAACTCCTTCTAGTTGGTGGATGGACTTAATGATTCTTGGTTAACTTATTTTGTTGCATTTTGCAGTTTTATCTTAATTCCTATTACTTGCATAATAACACCACTTATCTTAAGAAAAAAAAAAAGGCTAATTTTTCTATTATAAGTTATATGAAAAACCCATGGTCAACAGGTTTCTCCAGCAAAAGAAAGAAAATCTTGAAAGCATCACTTCACTACACTGTATTTTTTAAAACCTATGATATTTAAAGTTAAATATTATGGGAGCAAAATACATTATTTTGTGAATGCTTGAGGCAAAAATATTCTGATCATAGTATCTTTGAACATTTGAGTTTAAAAATCAAAACACCTCAGAAAGTAGGAGAAAAGTTGTTAGGGCAAAACTAATTTTGCAATGGCTAAGATCTTAGCATCTTATTTACTCCCCTTCAAACTGCTTTTCCTTTCAAACTATTCCTTCTCTAAAGCTAACTTCAAACTACACAGATAGAAAGAACTTGGAAATACTGACAGCCACAGATGAAATATATTCTGAAGATATTTTTGCCCTCTTGTCTTGTCATTGCTGTCTGTGCTATTGGATCCAGAGCTGTCTTTGCTACAATCAAGCTACTGTGGCTTAACTAATGCAGGCCAGCTATCTTCCAGCAAAACAGGGATGAAAGCTACAATTTAAGCAGGCCTTGAGAAACATGGGCAAATATTCCCAGTGAACAGTCACCCAGACTACTGCAGAAATCAAGTACTAGGTGTGGTACTGTTTGGTTTTGTCAAATCAGCAGGATTTTCTGGCCTCTAAATCACACCAACTTTTTTATTCTGCCTTAAAAATTTACATATCTGCAAGGTGCCAGTGATTGTCATCAGATTCCATCAGAACAAGTATTATTGTTTACATTTTCCTGTTGAAAAAACCACCACTCAATAATACCTATGTTTCTCATTGTCTTCCTTTTAGTCAGGACAACTAATTCAGAGGAGATAATTTAAAATGTTTATAAATATTTGTTTTTTGCCTTCCACATTTCCAGGAATATCAAAATCATTTCTTTTGTACTCATGGTATGCCTACCTTTTTTTTTTTTACTTCTCCATTCCATTCATACCATTTGTCAGTCTTTAGAAATCACTGCATATCGCATGAGTAATCCAACAAACTCCCAGCTGCTTCATTACTTTTTCAAATATAAATATTCAACACCAAGAACAAAATTATACAAAATAATAGTAGAGAATTCCCCACAGTTGAGGGTAGCCTCTTAGGATTTAGTCTGTGACCTACCAGGGTTCTGGACTATTTTATTCTATCAAACCTTGCCTATGAAGAACACCAAATTCTTTATTCCCTTCCTGCATTTCCAGCTTCCAAGAGCATGCTTACCCATGCCACTGAAAAATAAACATCTGTTTTCATGACACATTTTCTAATTTGTAGTAAATAACTCTATATTCCAAACTAACCTCAGTAGTATTTTCCAAACAAATCTTAATCTCTTCAATTTTCCCCTCTATTTTCAGTTAGATTAGCTGCCTAATACAACTAATATGTCTTATTACCCAGGTGTACATATTACACACCTCTGTCATCATACCAGTGATGGAAGGAACTAGCATTCAACTTCAGAGAGGTCAAGAGTGTCCCTTTCATCAAGTGTCTGTTGGAAGGCTTCCTGGTCATTCCGTTATAATTCCCCTCCTTCCCTCTTTCCATTAGCACAAGTTGGCTCTGTGGTCTTTTTTTGCTCCAAAAGCTCAGACAAGGAAATGCTGAAATTCCGTGTGTTCAGTTCCTCTACTAAAAACAGAAGTGTGCCCTGCTGTGATAACATGTTTGTATACACATCTGAACTTGCCTAAACTCATCCCACAAAGCTTTGTTTCCGTTGGTTTTTTTGGTGTATTATATAATATATCATTCTTTAAAACAAGTAAAATGGAAGTCTTGATAAAATTGTGCATAGGCTAAATTTCAAAACATTGTATTAGTGTTAAATTAGAGGAAACATATGGGAAGCAGTCACACAATGCTTGTACTTTGTTATTTACTTTTCTTCAAGGTTGGAACCACAGTACAGACTCTTTTGGCAAAGGATTTGACATTTGCCTAAAAAGCATCATATGCATAATTTGGAACATTTGGAAGAATCCTCCCATGGCAATACAATGAGATTTACCACTATGTTTATGGGGTCATCACATACAGAATTTGATTTTAAAAAGATACCAAGAAAGATTCTAATGACTGTGGAATAAAAACTCATTTTCTGACAGGCATTAGTGTTTGGAATACCCTATGCAAGCCTGAAAATAAGTCAGGTGATATTATTTTTTACAATCAAACTGCTGGATCCATGTCAAGCCTGTTTTTTCTGCTCCATTACTGATCCATAAAATTCCATCTACTTGTGTACAATTGCCATGAAATGTGACTGAAGTAAGAACAATGCTTTGCAATGAAAGGGTTATAAGGAGTCAAAACTGTTGGCGATTTAGATGCTTAAAAGAAATATTCAAATGCTCAAAACACACAGAGGAAGAGTCCTATACCGGCTGAGTGTTGCTAACATTGTTAGTAGGGTAGGCAAACATAGACACATGATCATGGGCAACTGCCCTACCTTCACGTGCAGTCAAAATTAGAATTTTCAGATCTAAGAGTATTACGTCGAGTTAAATTTCCTAAACTCATACCAAAAGTAACTCCTCAGGGAGGGAGGAAAGGAAGAGAAAGAAATCATGAACATGATTGAGACATTTCTGGTCTTGATGGTGCTTACAGATTCGTACCAG
>VZRF01015745.1:89472-100000 GCA_013396875.1 Vireo altiloquus
ATAATCAATAGATAATCTCAATCTATATTATATATATTCTATAACTGAAATAAAAGGTAACAATGTATCTCTTGTTTGGGAATGAAAAGCAAGTATGCAGTTAAGTCAAATTTGCTCCTCATCTTCCAACTTTGCTTCTGCTTTTTAGACATCATAAAGAACAGCCATTAAAATCCACCTTTGAACATTGCCATAAAACAATTACAGCTGTAGAAGTCAAGAGTGGATCGTAGTTTCCCTTCTGTAAAAGGGTTATATTGAAGACTTCTGTAAATACCAGGTACTTTTCACTAACACTAGATATAATGCCAGTTCTTCTTTCAGTCTGCAGTTCATTTGCTATCATCAATGTACTTAACATTATAGATGAAGGAGATTTTGAAAGTTGATTACTAGAGACTAAACAGGAAAAGACTGCATTTCTAAGCCAATTACAATATTGATAAAGGACTAGTTGTGAAGTAATTCTATTAGATGTCACGTATATTGAACTTTATGCTGCGTAAGGCAGGAAGGAAAAAAGGCACAAAGTTGTACAGTGAAAATAACCTGTCATTCATACCTTTTCTTTCCCTAAATGATAATTCCTCTTCCCTCTACACACTTATTGAAATACATACAAGTTATTTACTCCCTCTCAGAAAGAGCTCACACAATCACTAAGACAGGCCTGAGATCTTCAAGTCCATTGGGGTTTCACAAGCAGAGAGTTTGTCTGTTCTTCTACAGGACAGTAAAAGGATTCAAACCAAGGATTAAATTAAAACTGTAGATGAGTGTACTCATCGTCTTCACAGTTGCTCAGCAATTACACAATTCTCCATTCTTGCAACTTTTAAAATTTATTGCATACAAAGTTTTCAGCAAATAGTTACATACCTGCCACTCTGGTCTGTAGTCCATGTAACAGATCTTCCCTCAGGTTTGGTTTTGTACCATATTCTTATTGCATGAGGAAAGTCTGCTGGAGTCTGAATTCCTGATTTCCTTATCTCCAGGCTCCAGGTGCCAGTACTAAACAGAAGCTCCCCACAGCCAGGTGCCTGGCTACAGTGAGTAAAATAGTATAGCTGTTCCTTCCAGCGATCTGCAGGCAAAGTCACAAGTTCATGGACAATCTGATTCCTGAGATTTTCCAGCTTCTGTGAAACACCAGTTAGCTTGGCAGGCCTTGTAAATTTTTCAATGCCTGACACAGCAGTAACATCTACCTCTTCAACCTTTAGCACAGATAAATCACAGCAATCCAATACCACCAGAAAATCCTTGTTTCCATGATTCTCTATGTCACAGTGGTCCTTTGAACTAGAAATCCCAGAAGCCTGTTCATGGTTGCTATGGTTACTATTTTCATCAGAAGTACCTTCCTCTTCTTTACCACTGATAGCAAAATAATTATATTCCATTTCAGATGAAGAGGTACTCACATTTATCATAGGAATGTGGCAGGGTTCAGATGCCTTCATTTCACAGGTTTCATCAAACTGTGATTGGCAGCATTCTTTTCCAGCACTGCTGGTTTTCCTGTATTGGCTCCCAGTCTCAAAGAACAAAACTATGCTGCCTTCAATAACTTTACCTTTAAAATCCACATCCAAGTCCAATACATAGTGCTTTACAAGCATGTAGCTAGTGTTTGCCATTAAGGGCAAGTCATCCTTCATGGGGTCTAGCTGTTTCTCCATGTTCGTTTATTGGGCAACAGTTTTACAAAGCCTGAGATAATTCTTATATATGATGACTCCAGAAGGAGGATATTCAGACTCCCAAAGCCAAAAATAATTTTGACTAAGATTAGAATATTGAAATTGTAGTTTCTCCACTTCTTGCATTCTAAAAAACAAAAAAAAAAAGAAAGGAAATCATCTCACAACCATTTCTGAAATACACTAATTCTAAAAGCTATTTAAAGTCCAGTTGCCTTTATTACAAACAGTACAGCTAAAGGCTGATTGTATCTCCACAGAATGGCATCAGGCTAGAATGGCTTCAGGATTTGCTGTCAAGAACCACTGGCTGTATTTTTCAGATATGAATGCAAATGAAAGTATTTCTAGACAGCTTTTATAAACCAATAGAAACAACCCTTACCACAGTCAACTTGTGCTGACTCTCTTCACTCATAAAAATTCCGCACTGTATGTTTTTAAAAAGTTGCATTTTTTCAAATGTATCAAAAGATAGTGATATATTTCTACTGAGATTTTAAATAACAAGAATAAGTCTGTATCACTGCATATGTCTTAAATTTTTAGAGTAATAAATTCCTATATAAAATGCATGACCACAGATTAATACACTTTCCACATCACAACTACTCTCATATCAGCACTTCTAGTAAATTGCAAGAAAATGAGACAATTTATAAGGACTGCATTCCAAGTACTCCTTTGAGATTGTTTATGAAGATTTTTTAAATCTACAATTAAATACTTAAGGTATAAAACTATATTTTTGTAGCTGGAAATTCACAACACTCATAATAGTGAAAACAAAGAAAACAAAAGGTCTTTTCACTGGAAAATATGTAAATACCTATAAAGGCATAAAAATATTAAAATGCACCAACATTTGTTGCAACAATAGGCAGAAGTTTATCACAGAAGCTAAACTGACATGCGTTCTCTGTTTTGCTATGACCACTGAGCCTAATTCATGCACTTTTAGCCCACTAAAGTCCTTTCTAGACGAAGAAGAGAAATCAGAGGATGGAATACAGACATTTCTCTCCCTGGCATTTCAGTGACACTCATCATGACAGGCAGCCAGGCCTGCTTCTAAGCGCCTAAAGAGAACAGATACTCCATTGAGACATTATTTCACAGTTTTACACCTCATCATAGACTTCACTGAACAAAGCCCATTTTTGTGTAGTTCTCCAAGTCAGCACAGAGGAGAACCTAGACTCCCCCAAGACTTGCCATACGTTTTGTAGGAATCAAGGACATGTTATCAAGCTATTATCTGTAAGTGAAAGACTTAGGGCAAGAAATTGTCTATACAGACCCCTAAACTAGTTTCACACAAAGCACAAAAACACAGCAATTATCTCCCTACCTCAGTGGCTTTCTAGCAGTCAGAAACAGCTCTTACAGGGCTGTCTTTGAAGACAAGCTGAGAAAAATCTTCCTTTCAATTTTTAACAACCTTACATAACTTATGGTTACAGTACTTCTGCAACCATACCAGGGCAACAAGGTTCAGAAGGTTCATCAGAAGGTTCTCTTTCACTGAAATAGCTAAGTAAATTCAGGCAACATGAGCAATGCATCTATGATGTCTGGGTGTAACACTGTGGACTGAACTTGATGTTATCTGGATTTTCTTCTGAATACAAAACCTTATGACTGCTAGCAGGTCAGGTAACTGTGGGTGAGAGAGAAAAGAAATAAAGTAACTTGGTGGGGACAACCCTAACACTGAACTAACATTCAAACTCTGTTTTGCACAAACACATGTTTAATTTGTAAATATGTGTAATATTGACACCTTTTACAAAATGTGAGTACAATTCTACGCACACAAGTGCAGGGAGTAGAGGCCAGCCTTGGGATGAGGCAATTAGGGAAGATTACCTGCTATACCCCAGTACTTGACCACGTGTGTACAGAAGATGTAGGCAGCCTCTCCTTAGAGGGACACGGAGAAAAGACAAGCAAAAGAGCTTTAGCTGTCTTACAAATACAGCTATGCTCCATGCATTCCAAGGCATTACATGAGCTGATTTTCTAAAACTCCAAAAATTGTTTTTTTGTATTCTGTAGAGCTGCTTTTTCTTGTTACTGAACTGAAACACTAAATGAAAAGGGAAGGAGGAAATAAAGAATAGGAACAGAAACATATCATTTTAAGTATAAGAATACGAAAATATACTCCCAGGAAACAGTGTGCTCTACACTTGCAATAGCAGACCAGAATATTTTCTTTAAGCCACTTTAAACAATAATAATAATCTTCAGCCACAGAATTTCACAATACTTATCAAATTAAACCAAAAGGACTTAAACACAAGATTAGTTATGTTTTCTGGCACATACAAAAAATATTCTTACAAAACATTTGTTAACATTAAAAACGGCACTACATTCAAAGTGTACTTTCATTCTTTTCTCTACAGATAGTAATCTACCCTAATTGCAAAGGTTTTCTGTAATTATATTCTAGAGGACTTAGTGTGCCCTCTTGTGTGTGGGTAAAGCTACCCCTGTATGCAGTAAATCATCTGAGCACATAGCAATAAAATTCACTCTCCAAAATTACAAGTCATTATAAAAAAAGAAAACAAACGCTGCCTTTAAACTATTGTTTTTACAACTTCAGACTCATATCAGCCCAAAATTCATAAAATTCTAAAACACTGTATTTTCCATATTTCTTTTTAAAGCATTTATTAATAGAGCTGCAAAACAGTTGTGCACCTTAATTTAACCTGCTTTATTTAATGTTTTATAAGCAAGAAACTTAATAGTAAAAGGATGTACTTTTTGAAAACACACAGCATTTACAGTGTGGAAAAATAAAAAAAAAAAAAAAAAACAACCAAAACACCAGTGTAAGGTTATCTGGAATTCAGAAAAATTGAGTAGAAATAATAATACAGATATATGTGATAGTCACCTGATTAAGAGATAGAAAAATAATTTAGTGTTTCATTTGGGCTCAAAGCCATGTTACATAAAAATTAGCTAGACACAAGATGAACAGATGCATTGTCTTGAACAGCACTACTAATTTTATGACATTTAAACACATGGATAAATGCCTGTGTCCCAGACAAGATGGGTATCTACTCCTCCTTCAGGCTCTGGTTGGCTTACCAAATTTTGGATCTCAGCCAACTCGAGAAATTATCAGTTTTATTCAAGAAGAAAAGACAGGAATGAACCATTTATTTGGATTCTGAAAGAGACAGTGGACACTTAAATAGACAGCCTTTTTATTGTCAAGAAAGAAGATAAAAGATCAAGGCACTGAATGACCATGCACACAACCTCTGTAGCAATGAAACAAGTAAGACAGGAATCACATTAAAGCAAACCTGAAACAAGTCAAGTGGAAAAAAAAATGCAAGCAAAAAATAATAAAGGAAGGATGCACTTAGGCAAAAGATGAGAATAAAAACTACAACAGAATGTAATATCAGAGTTAAAAGGTATATATAATGACTTTAAAAAAATTTCTTAAAAGGACCATTCTCAAAACACATAACTGAACAGGACAAAATGATTTACATGTATATATATTGTTACATTTATTTAAATTCCAGGTATCTGTACATTTGCTTTGAATCAGTAATGCTAGTTCAACAATACTGTAATACAACATACTGATCCTTCGTTTGAAATTCAGCATCTACACATAGACTTTCTCACATTGGTCCAATATGACTAAACCACTGAGATGATATACAGAAAAAGTATGTGTGCACTTACAGAAGGAAAAAATTGTAATGACAGGTACTAGAGATCAGTGAGGAGAAAAAAAGTAGCTGTGCAACTATCAAATATGTAAACTCCACGCTCTTTGTTTAGACAGTGATGTCTTTTCATAAATATGTGATAATTTGGGGAGTTTAACTGGACGGGCTGTAAATAATTATTCAATGTACCATTTGACTCCAACCGCTTTGAATAAATGCAACTTTAGGGTGTCTTTTCTTCAACCAGGTCCTTCCAAAAATGTAAACAAATCATAGTATTATTATCTCTCCAACATGATCATTACTGCAGGTACTATAAATACAGCCTATCAAAATTCTAAGCAGAATCAATAGGACCTGCACTGTTATGCAAATTTACAAGTCAAGTCTAGGTAAACAAAGGAAGGATTCTTTCCTACATTTTTTGTGACAAATTGAGTACAGATTGAGATGGAGTGTAAAAAACTTAACTCCCAACCTGTGTACAATCATATAACTAATTCAGTCTAGCATTTGTCATTCATACTGTATTGCTTTTCATTTTTCCTTAACAGGTTAAGAGAAAAAATTCTAGTCATGGTGTTGCTATAATACAGGAAACATGTTATCTCACCTTCTGAAGCAATATCCTTGCTGTACACCTTGAAAGTTCTCTGCACATATTCAAACTTTGTGTATACAAACAGTACTTCTTTTACTACTGCTTTACAAAAATGCTATTCTGAGAAATATTCTTTGGATTTGGTATGATAAGTTCTTCATTATCTTATGCATATATCAAGGCACTGGCATCACAGAAAAGATACATTTTTTTTTACATCTTTTTTTGACATACTTCTCTTATTCAACATTGTCTTCTGTAATATTTTTTGCTATATTATGCCTATAATATGAGCATCTGGTTTTCATTTCTGTGCAAGTAATGCATTTCACCTTCAGAAAAGGAGATTCACTAGCTGATCTCCAGGCACGAAAAAAAAAATAGAAATTGCAAAGCTACTACAAAGACCTGGTGATCATTTCACAAACCAGTTCATGCCATACTTCTCCCACACAGAGACGTAAAAAATTACTAGTACATTTTAAAAATAGACCTTACATTCAATGCATCCTCCTTATCAAATGTACTTTGTAAGTAATAAAATTACAGAGCAAGTTGATTATTTGGTTATAAGTTTTAATATTTTAGAAGACAGATGTTCCCAAAAGAATACACAATAACAGCAGATGGTGGCCAACATTAATAGAGTCAATCTTGATCACCAGCACATAATAGAGTTGCATAAAACACACAAAGAATGGGAAACAGGAGAGAAATGAGCCTTCAGGGAATTATATTTGTATAACATTGTTTTTCCACTCAATACAAAAAGTATCAGCCTGAATTAGAATCATAAGTCTCTGAAAGCAAATATGAGAAAAAAAGTTTCCAGGCAACATAAAATATGGTTGTAAAGTAGACAAGATTAAGCTTCCTAAAAATATCTATAACAAAAAAAAAAAAGTTTCTTTTCAATAGGCAATACACTGTAAGCCATAGTCTTGGGTTTTGCAGTTAAAAGGAAAAAGGAAATAAAGAGATAGAGAAGAACTTGGAAATATAATTTTGTCCAGTTAAAGAAAAAACTGCCAGGGACAGCTGAACTACCCAGAACACTCATTTCAAGTTGCGAACTAGGAAGGGGAGGAGAACTGCTATACAAATGAGTGTAGTTAAACTTGTACACAGCACATTAAAAACTAGTGTGATCATTATGACCCCTGATATTGATAGTCCATTATTCCAATTTGAATGCTAATAGCTAACTACTCCAGTCTAACTCCACTCTAACAGTAATAATCCAGATGAGAAAATCAGAAAACCCTGTGAAGTTGCTGAAATGGTCATCAGAGGCACTCCCAGGTGGATGCAAGTGAAAGGCTCACAAGCTTTAAAAAAAAACCAAACAAACCAACCTCGAAGATATGTGGTCATCAGAGATAACTTCGTAATATAGTGTCAGGAGCCAGAAATGCCCTATCAAGAATGCACTGAATCATCTACTTCCTTTCAAGTACACACTTAATTTCACTGCACTCCTGCTACATCAGCCAGCGAAGGATGGTCTTACACGTGACTCTGTCATGGCTTACACAACTGTGAAAGGCAGGTGCAAAATGCAGTTGCCTGAGATAGTCCTACATCTTGTCATGAAGACATAAGCCAAACACCAAGCATACAAAAAATACCTCTTGTTACAGAGCACAACTGCAGCTGTCTCTTTTAATGCATTTCCAAAATCTTAGAAAACAAAAATGAATGAAAGAGAGGGCGGTACAAGAGAAGATCAAGAGAACTGGTCTCCAACCAATCCAAGCAGTTATAGCTCTGTACTTGACTGTACTGCCAAGCCCTGGAAAACTCCCAACTTAAGAGTTGTTGCAAATATTTGAATACATTAACCAGTTAACGCCTTACAAACCATACCACTACTTTCTACTGCGCAAAATCAGAGTTGCACAAACTCACACATAAATGCTGATACAAGTAGCAGGCATTAATCCCATTTCTATCTCAGCTTTTCTGCTTTTCACACAGCACACAAACTCACTCCCTGAAATAAAAGTCCATTAAAGTAACTCAATAGAAATGCACGCAAATTTAGTTTTCTAGCAAACTAAGGATGGTCAGACAAACCCTACCAATTTATGCTAAGTCTGTTTGAAGATACTTCTCCCAGCAGCTGATTCTGCCAGAATCATCCACTGTGATCAACAGTCAACAGAGATAGCTATTTCCATACACAGTCACTCAAGCACACAGCCTGGCATATGCACCCGAGCTGCTAATGTAAGCTAATATCCTGACCCGCAAACAAGGATCTCTGAAGCACAGAGACCAACTTGTTTGTGTTACGTACTCACTGTATTCTTCAAAAGGTGTAGAAGAACTGCAGTGACACAGACTTTTCCTAAATGCCACTGGCCAATATCCAGACACATTTAAACACCAGCACTTTATACCAAGAAAATAAAGGCATGTTTGGACTCTCTTCACTTTCAGCTAAGTATGTTTTCCTTCATCTAAGGAAAAAAGCTAATTCAATTGATTTCAACAAGCAGGTGTTAGAATTAAAACCACAATCATCTCTACTTAGCATTTAAAGAAATATAAAAATTGAAGAAGTGCATTTGTATAAACATTCTTTTTAATAATTATAAGAGGTTTATAGCTAATTCACTTTAAAGCGCTTTCAAGGCAGCTTCTTCCAAATCCAGGTTTACACATTTTTCACACAATATAAGACATTAAGACCTTCCTAAGAACCCCGTTTTGAACATCAGCATCAACAATAATTTTACTCTTTAGATACCGAGCAGTATGTATACATTATTTTTGGTAACTACAAACTTTTTTTCCCCACACACATGTAACACAAATATGTAAGACATCTTAAGCCTTTTTATGGCAAGATTGCTTTCTATAAATGAAAGTAAGGCTTAAACAAACTAACAGAAACATTTGCTAATGTTAAACTGTAAAACAATCCACAGAAGAGGGCTTATAGACCTCACTCTACATCACAAGAAAAACATCACATTTCGTAATGCGGCTCTGATGCGAAAATTGATTCAATCACTTGATAAAACAACTGGCACCATTCCAGAAGCCTCCTTTTAAGTCTGAAAACTATAGGAATAATGAGCGTAACAGAAGACCTTCTTTACCAAATACAGCAGCAAGTAAACAACAGGGGAAATTTGTTTCTACGAGCTGAAATTATAAGCCAAGAGAGAAAACTCCATCTTTCAGCTAAAATAAGATGGGAAATACCAATAAAAAGAAGTCCCTTTCTGCCCCCAAAATATTAATTCCCAAAGAAAAACACCTAAGACTGAAAAAGAAGCATAATTTAAAACTGGTAAAGGAGCTAGAAAGAGTGTCCTGATATTCCCTTTAACCTATCTTTACTCCATTGGAAATTACTTGTATCACCAAATGACCAGATACCTTAAATAATTAAAGAGAGACCAAATATATGTTTTACAAGTTTCTGCCCCCAAATTTACCATGTTTATGAAAAAAAAATCAAAATGAAAAAACAAAACAAAACAACAACTCCACAAAGCAAAACAAACCCCATGACCAACAACTGTGTAAGGATAGAATTTCTCGGTTTTTATTTGACAAAATGATTTCAAGGTGGGCATAGGCCTGGGTAATTTGCTATACCTAACCCTGCTTGAACTGGAGCATGGGATTAGATGATCTTCAGTGGTCCTCTAAAGTGAGTGATTCTATAGAGATACTGAACAGCATTAAAGGCACAGAACTACCTTGGATTTTATTTCCACTCAATATACACAAGGAAAGGTTGTGTGTGAGATGGAGCATGCATGTCACATGATATTCATACATTCATAAAATCTGAAACAGAATGACTGTTTTCAACTTAATGCAGCTGTTGTTAATGAATACCATCTACAATGTCAAAGAACTAAATCTTTAAGACTGGAATCAGAAAAAGAATCTTCTCTTTCCAATGTTGACATTGTCAAGCCACCTCAGTCATCTAACTTGACCTCTGCAAACCTAAGCATTGCCGTGAGTAAAGGACCTGAGACACAACTAAACTGAAATCCTCAGATGAATTACACAACACCTTTTATTAAGACAGGAGCTTCACCCACGTTTCCAGTGCTAAAGAGGCCAAAGAGCAGAGCAGCTCATAAATCAGCTTTGAGAGGGTCGAACACATCCATGTTTAAAGTTGTTTCAGGACACCAGAAGCCCACAAGAAGGCCACTGACCCAAGCTGCGTGAAAAAGGCCAGCAGAGATTGCCGGCTGCACAACCCTACTGCTTTGCCTCCTCCACTGCTCCCTACGTTCCGGATGCAGCCATTTAGTTTATGAAAGGCAGGGACGGAAAGTTTTGTCACTTCCAGCAGCGCCTCCCTCGCACGAGGCCCGGCGGAGCGGCGGGACAGGGATGCCAGCCCATCCACCTGAGCGCGCGGGGCCCAGCCGGAAGCACGGGGACGGGAGGCGACGGACACGGAAGGAACACTTATGGCGGCGGCAACTGCCCAGCCGGCGTCCCGGGTGTGTGCGGAGACACAAGGGGAC
>VZRF01015745.1:100026-161889 GCA_013396875.1 Vireo altiloquus
CCCCGCCCGCCGCCGCCGCGGGCGCCGCGGGCCCCACGCCGTCCCGCAGCCCCCGGAGCCGTCTGCTGCCGGGCTCCGTGCGGGTATCCGAGGATAACACGCCTGCTGTCAACAGAGCTGGGCCTCGCCTTGCCAAGTACAGGTCGATTTGGTGGACGACAAGTAGCCCATCAGCCGGTAGCGCCGTTGTGGTCAGGAGGCCAATGGTATCCTGGGGCGCATCGGGAAGAGTGTAGCCAGCATTTTTACATCACAGGTGTGATTAAATTCTTCAGTTATTTAGATTGGAAATGAATTATTAAGCTCTTGGAGGAATTCACCACTGATTAGCTGACTCCGTGTGACAGGGCTGGCTGGATGCAGGATCCCAGGCAAGCCCGCGATGCGCCTCAGTGGGAAGTTGTTCTGTTACTTCTGCTAGTAAAATGAAGAGCCATGAAACATTTCCAGGGGTTTTGAGCACTGAAGCAGCTCTCTAGCTCTTTAGGAATGGTAGGTGTGCCACTTGCTGTTAAAATCAGGACCGTGAAATACTTCAGCTTCACAGTGTTTAGTTTCATCAGCCTTGCCTCTTGTTGTGGGCTTGGTCCACAGGTGCCCAGGCTGTAAGTATCTCCACAGCTTGTCTGGTGTGAGAAGGATAATTAAATATTTACTAAAATAGGGATTCAAACCTGGCTTTCTAATTAAGTGCCTTTACATCAACCTGGCACATTCACCTTCTGCTTCATTTTAGGCCCATGAACATTTAATTACTTATGCAATGTGGAAAACCACTGAGAGCAGAAATTGGGAGAGTCTCTCCCAGAAATTCCAGTTGCATTTTCTAGGGCATTTTCAAGGGTGGTGCGAAATTTGGATTCAGATCCTTGCTAACCAGGGAAAATTGCAAACAGATTTCCCTCCCACCATGCAGTTGCTGTTATCCTTGGATTACAGGGACCTTCTATCCCCACTGGACAAATGATGCTTGGCAGGAAATTTGTGAATGTAGTTTGAAAATCATCCTGAGGAGAAGGATTTGGCTTAGTTTTGTGAATGTGTTGTCAGATGAAAAATCGTTTGCACCTGGTGGGCTAATACTATGCTTATTCTTCAAAAACCACTGGCCTGTGGAATGACACAATGCTTATTCTGCAGGAAGAACAACTGGAAAGTAGCCATCTCAATTGTGCCAAATTTTGTCTGTTCACCATGTGGTCAGGTATGACTTTGGGGTCACTGACCACCAGGGACTACCAGAGAGAGCCCCAGGACAGAGGAACACATGCACAGAGAGGAAGGAACATATGTCAGTGATTTCAGGGAAATTGTTCTCAATGTATGTTTATTCTGGGAAAATCAATAATATGTATGTAAAGAATAGTATACAAACAGGAACTTTTCCTGTACTCAGCATGCACAGTTCCTGGAGGAGATATCCCTTCATGCAGCTGATGAATAAAAAATGCTTGCTTCTTTATGCTACACTGTGTTAAGGAGTTCTTTTATTTCTCCTGATTTTTGGTAGCAAATGCCTGTTAGCAAGAAATGCAGGGTCACAAATTCTGGACTCAGGACCCTGCATGACATTTGGATGCCTACCTGCCCTTGTGAATTGCAAACTTATTTAGAGCAGGTCTGATTGAAATGGTTTTAAAGCGTGAAAAACTGCTGGAAATCTCAGTCTTTCCAAAGTTATTGGAACATACTAGCACTGGGAGGAACATAATAGAAAATATCTCTGACACAGCCAGATCCAGTACAGTTTCAAGATTTCATCCACACTACCTGTACTCAGGAAGGGCTTTCTGACTAAGTCTGTCTGCAGTAACCAAGGGAAGGCTGAGTCCAAAATCAATGTGCCACTTTGGTTAGGTTTATGTGTCTCGAATCCAGATAAAACCACTATTTGTAATAGTTCAGTTTGAGAGCATCTGAGATATGCAGATACATATATATATATAGATATAGATATAAATAATAGAAATACACATTACTCTGCAAATACTAGAAAAGGATTATATTTTTTCTGATCAGGAAAGCTGTAGGCTTACGCAAAAGCTGCACTATAGCAGCCTTAGAGGGGTTTTTTGTGGTTTTCAGTGCACAATATGGTTCAAGTTTCCTACTGATGTAATAGTGATGTGTAGAGCTCTTAAATTTAACTGCACTTTGTGGATTGTCATCATTGTTGACTATTCTTTTACTTGCAAACATGACAGCCTTTTTCAGGGACCGAGAAAATGCATTGTTCTAGCCTAAAGAAAATAAACCAAAATATCATCATGAGCATAAACCAACTTGTTTCTTGCTCCATATTTACCTGAAATCTACTTATTTCTTGAAAGAAGAGCTGTTCCCTGACAAATAGCATCTCTTGTGGCTTTCCAAATTCATACAGTATGGCACATTATCATAATCCTTCCCATTTACAATAAATCACTCTGGATTGCTCTTGTCAAGTGAGCAATGATCTACCTGAATACTGGAGGCTTGTTTTATTTGACATTAGACATGAACCAGGTAATTACATGCTTGTGATTCATTAATTAATTTTATTTGTTAATAAAAATAAAGTTTAGTGTAAAAATACTACTGTGACACCCACTAAACAAAAGATTACATAAAGGATTTTCATAACGGCTTATTCAGGCAATATTTCAGGACTATTCATATTTAACACCTTTAACAAGTGTTGTGCCTCATACTTAAGTCCTAAAAGTAAAAAATCCTGAAAGTAATTGCTGAATACTTTTAAAAGTAATTCATGACTACTATTTTGGTGCCAAACCTGACAGCAGTGGCAATTATTTGGGGCCGTTGCTCTATATAATGAGTACTTGAAACATTGAGAAGAGGATAAACTCAGTCTAACAAGTGGAGTCTAGACTGCTCAAAATTAACGAACTGTGTTTACAAATCACCTTTTAATTGATCACAAGATGCCAATCACAAAGAAATAAAAGACATGAAGATTATATTCTGAAGTGACTAATATTGCCACTAACTAGCATAGTTGATAATACTGATTACTGTGCCCATTATCTTGTAATTAGTATGATCTTTTTCTCCACTCTGTGAAGTCAAAGCAGATTAGAGCTTGTGCATAAATTTCTATTATACTATGAGGTTGTGCTGTTCAGGGATAGTATGAGCCCATGTTAAAAATGGACCTCTTTAGATCCACAGAAAGAAGCAGTAATGTGAGTACAGCACTTTGTTGGCACAGCAAACTATGCTGTTAAATATTAGTTGAAGACTATATTTGGCAATTGACATTGAAGATGCATTTGATGAAGAGTGTGCACAATTTTGGTAATAGTTTGAAACTTGATACTGGCTGCTTTCAAACTCGTTTGAACATATGGCTTGCCTTACACTGTTAATTACTGTTTGTGACAATAGGGCCTAAAACCCAGTTAAGCTAAAAGCTCTACCAGCACAAAGGAGGAGGCATCCTGTGTTTTAGGGCATTATGTAAAGGAACAACAGACACATTTAGTATCAAGGGAAAGGGTTTAACAGAGAGGCAGCAGGAATAGTGTGATGGCAAGGATCTCCCACACACCTTCACAGTAGTAATGGTGGTATGTAAGTAATAAATGTTATAAATGTATATAAATTTTATAAAGGAAACAAAAGCAAGGCTGAGTAAGAAAGCACAGTGGAGAAGGTGGCATAAAAGCAAGTATGCATGAAACATCTTTAACATCTGGGAAACCTGCATACCTCAGTCTTTTTTATTTTATTTTGATGGCTTTCATGGGGGTCTTTACCACTGAAGTTCTTGATTTGTTGTTTTGTTATGGTTTTTTTTTTCCCCAATGCCACACATTTAGAAAAAAGAGTAAATACTTTTAAAAGTATCACTGAGTATCACAGCATGAATCAGGTTGAAAGGGCCGTCAGTGGGTCATGTGGTTCAGCCTCCCTGCTCTAGAAGGGAGGATCCAGGATACAGGATTGCATCCAAGTGGTTCTTGAGTATCTCCAGTAAGGGACACTCCATGGCCTCTCCAGACAATCTGTTCCAGGGCTCAGTCTCCCGCACAGTAAAGAAGTTCTTCCTCATGTTCAAGTGGAGCTTTCTGTGCGTCAGTTTGTACCCATTGTCTCTTGTCCTATTGCTTGGTACCGCTGAGCAGAGCCTGGATCCATCTTTTTGGCACCTCCTCCTTCAGATACTTCCAGACATTGGTAAGTTCCCCTCTCAGTCATCTCTGCTCCAAGCTGAGCAGACCCAGTTCCCTCAGCCTTTTCTTGCAAGATTCTCCAGACCCTGGAACAACTCTCTTCTATTCTCTCTCCCAGCAGCTCCATGTCTCTCTTGTCCCAAGGAGTCCAGAACTGGACACAGCACTCCAGATGTGCCTCACTTGGGCTGAGTAGAAGGACAGGATCACTCTCCTTGTCCTGCTGGGAATGCTCTTCCTAATGCTCCCCAGGGCACCACTGGCCTCCTTGGTCCCCAGGGCTCACTGCTGGCTCATGGACACCTTGTTGTCCACCAGGACCCCCAGGTCCTTCTCCTCAGAGCTGCTTTCCAGCAGATCAGCCTGTGCTGGCACCTGAGGTTATTCCTGTCCAGTGCAGGACCACCCTACATTTTCCTTCGATGAATTTCAGATGGTTTATCTCTGTCCATCTCTCCAACCTAAGTTGTCAGGCATGCTGCTTGACACTAAAAGTGGTGCATTTTCCTGCACAGTTCAGAGAGCTCGGGTGGCCGTGCTGCAGCTAAGCTTTATCCTCTTCCAAGAAAGCTCTTTCTGCTTCAGGTGTTTCTGAAGCTGAAGTTTGGATGTGCTGTCCCACTTTGTCAGTATATAAAGAGAGACTAATCTGTAAGTAGTTTCTGAAGTATTCAAAATCAATGTGTTAAGTATACCGTATGTGGAAGCCTGTAAAGTAATTAGCTCTAGAGACAGCCTTGAAGCTCCAGAAGAGGTAGGGGAAAAAAATATATACCTTCCCTGACTGCACATTTTTAAACAGGAAAAAGGAACATTTAAAAACACCAAAGAAGATAAAAAATTAACCTCAGATGCTGTGTTTTATCTAGGCTGGACATATACAGAATTTGAACTCTTGGGTTTCTAGAGATATGTCTCACATGAATTTACCTTTTTGGACGCAAATATAAAGGTAAAAATGGACTCCTAATCCTAGAATCAAATTTTATGTGGATTCAGTGACTACTGCTATCAGCTCATCACTTCTAAGTGTTAACTAGTGTTATAACTGTTAAATATAATGTTTTCCTATGGCTCTGCTATCACAACAAGAGTGTCATGATCTAATTTAACTTGTGTTTTCCTAAAAGAATTATTTCTTTTTTCCAGTCTGTTATTTCAGCTGCAGTGATTCTTATCCTGCTGAGCGGATAAATGCCCCACATAATGGCTGTCTTAATTTGGTCTCATGCTTTGATACGAGTTTGGCCTGATCAGATCTTAAAATAGTAATTTAAATATTGGAGAAAGAGACTGAAAAGTCTTGCCTTCAGGAAACCTTTTCAATGAGCACAAGAAAATTATTTGTTGCCCCTGAGACTGTGGGTTTCATTATGCTCAATGGGGAGATCAGCTCATTGTGAATCCTTCCAGGTAGTACACTAAGGGGAAGGTGGATGAAGCGAATCATCATTAAAAACTGCTGTTCACTCTCTAATCTCCAAATGTAATGTAAACAAAGAATTTAAGTAAACTTATGCATAATTTAATATTTTCTTGCAGGCCTATGACTTCATAATATGAAGTGACTTGCCACTAGCAAAATGAAAGAAAAGTCCAGGAACACAAAAAAATGCTACAGGGTAGAAGTAAATATAAGCAAGTGAGTGTCTAGAGAATATTTTATAATATGGCAGATAGGCTGTAAAACTTCTGACACATAATTGGAGGAGAATGGTTGCCGGGACTAGCCTGTGGTGCTGTAACCCCTCCAGCCCCATATATGTCAGAAAAAAATACAATTGCATTCCTTAAGCATACAGGTTGCTCTGTGCCAAAATAAGTTTCACTCATAACCTGGAGATGTCTTGACCTTGCAGTGTGTATTGCATCTAGAAGAAGATGTAGAAAGCTGACAAGGTCCAGTTTTCTGAGCCTGCTGCCCACTGTAAGGCTTTAGGGCCACTGGGGTGGAAAGGGTGTCCAACACAGCTGCAGTCTCCTCAGCTCTGCTGGCAGCCTTCACCTTCCTGCCAGATGTGCCCCTGTATATCACCAGCTGCATCTGTCACATCCATGAGAAGCTACAGGAATGCACTGAAATCTTTGGCTTCAGTCTGTGTAGTTTTTTCAGACAATACCAAAAATAAATATGATAGAGGCTTCAGATCTGTAGTCATATGACATTCAGCTTCCTACATAATTTGATTCAAAATCTACAAGAAATGTTATGCAGGGATAGTGAGGACATAAACTGGAGAGCCTGACAGAAAGATTTATGTAAAACTCTCTGTCTCTTCTGGGCCAATAAACACAGTCTCAGTATTAAAGGAGCTCACATTCCTCTCTGAGAAGGCACTGATTGAAACTGAATGTAAAGTGACTTAGAAGTGTGACAAAGTCACACATCTCCCCCTTTCTTAACTGTCCTCTGGTTACTGAATCTGGGAACCAAGATCTCAGAACTGGACTGAGAATATCATAAATTAAAGTGGTTTCATTCAGAATTAATTTTTAAGAAACCAATATAATTCTTTCAGCATTCTTCAGCAAGTTCACCACATTTTCCACACTAGCAACTGAGCTGTGAAGAAGTCATTATTACTCTCTCTAGTTGAGGTTCTTACTCCATGTTTTGGCAAGGAAGAGGGTACATGCAGTGAAGACAGAATTTCTATTTAAAAACACTTTAAAAGTGTTGAGATATCAGGGTGATGGGTGACATAAAAACCACTGTGCCAGGTTTAATGAGGGACGTACATGTATGTTTTTTATAAAATAAAGCTGTTGCCATTTTGAACTCAAAGTGGCATTTTGGATCAACTGTTTGTGAAAACCCTTTTGATAGCACCTGGAAGACTGTTTTTGGAGAGGTTGATGGAGTGCGCATTGGATCTCTGGCGCACCCTGTTCTGGGCAATCAATCCATCATCTCAGCACCAGGGTGCAGAGGAAAAGTCTCTGAAGCACCTAATTTAAAGAGCAAAATTCAGCATTGCTTTCATTGACTCAAAAGTAAGTTTTGTCCTAATTTGATATGTGTCTAGTAAATTACAGCCTTTAATATGAGGAATATTTAACATTTTATCTGAGTATTTCGCATGACATAGCCCAAAGAATTCCAAACCAAAACATTATATTGTGTGAAAGTGAATGATCTGAAAAACAATTTCTTGAAAAGCTGTTCAAATTATGTACTAATCTCAGTTTTCACAAGAGCAACAATATGATACTTTTTCCAAAAAATGTACATTGCAGCTTGCAGAAGAGGACATACTGCTCAACACATCATTCTGTGATATATTCATTATATGCTATAAATGACATAACTGCTTCTAACTCTTACTACTGGCAGCTGTAAATTTTGAAAGATAACTTTCCTCAACTTTGCAATGTATTAGAGGTTTTATTCTCATGAGTTAGACTTTTATGATGATGTATTCATAATCCACCAAGAAGCAATACCCACAAAACAAACACACTTTTCAATAATATTACAACATGCACACAATAAATAATATGTATGTCAATAAATAAAGAAATATAAAACATATGTATTAAAACCATATAACAGTTAATTTGTAAATTTTGCAAATTTGGAAACAACTTTCTGAAGTTACTCTAAAATGATAAGAACATCAATTAAGACAAACCGTTCAAATTCTAAACCACAATTCACTATCTGCATTGATAATATGAAATGTTTTAATACCTCAAAGAAACAAAATTACAACATTCATAATAAACATACTTTAGGAATAGTATTAAGGCTAATTCAAGTCATTCAGCCTTTGCTAATAAAACTGTCCAGGACTGGTCTGGTTTTGGCAGGTTAAACCATGACAGTGATTTATCAAATTCTTTATGAATCTTTGTTTTACCTTTGAGAACAGTAAGCGTAACTGGAATTACCACAGTTTTGCACATGTTTTGCCTAATTTGCAAGCTTTGTGCTTCTTTCATACTAAGTTTGTAAGTTTGATGAAACAGACAAAAGATCTGGATCTGCGTCCCAGGACTAATTTGCAAGTCACAGTCTCCCTAGTATTCCCAGTTGAGAAGAGACTGTCAATCATATGTAAATATAGAACGGTAATAACTTGAGGACTGAACATTTTTGCAGGGAAAAGGTGTCCATAGTGACTCTCTGAAATCTGAAGGTTAACAATGAATGAATTCTGTATGTTGTCTTGTATATTCTCCAGGCAAGGTATATGTTTGCCGCTGATACCACAAAATAATGGTTGCAGAGATATCTGAAAGTATCACCAAAGAAGTTGGTTTGTTTACAAGGATCAGAAATAAAAGGTTCTAGTAGTGTTCCTGAGACTATTTTGGTGTGTGCATGGGTGAAAATCATGACTGGATGATCTGCATGGTTATGGTGATGTTGCAAGGGTTCAAGCTTTCAACAGTCTTATCAAAAAGAAGAAAACTGGAAAGTGGGTGCCACTGGGTAAGACTTCCTGACATACAGGCTTTTTTTAGTCTGTGATACTCTTCCAACAGTATCTGACAATTTGCCTTTTTGATAGAGGCAAAACAAGGGCAATAGATATTTCCCATTGGACTTCACTGCTTGTGTAGGGTGGGGTCTGGCTTTGTAGGTGGCAGATAAAACTCAGTGCCCTGTTTTGAACAGGTGACCAGTCCCAGTGGTATGATTTTATCCTGGGGGAAGTTTTCTCTTATTCTGCAAGCTCCATTTTAAGGACTGGGTCAATAAAGCACATTTTATGGGGAATCTGGGATTCTTCGAGAAATCTCTAATTCCTTTTCTGAAGTGAATTGATATCGTGATGTTTCATTGGCATGCAGTAGATGAAGCTGGATATAAGGGGGGTTTTACCTTTTTTATGATCTAAATACATGTGAAAATAACCCTTGAGAAGTTCATATTTTTTCTAGGCACTCAATAGACATGTTTCACTAATCAGAGCTTGTGGGAATGACGTGAGTGAGGAGGTGTTAGGTAGGCAGATTCATCTCTGAGTAGATGTTTGTCACTGCTAGTTTGTGCTTGAGGGAAGAGGTGACTTAACTTGCTATGTAGCAGTCACATTTTAAAATCTGGCACTTGGAAATGACATCACAGATAATAAATGTTTCTAGATCATAGCCAAATATGGCATTGAGTATGTTCAGGTTTGCAGCCATAATCAACAGCAACTTGTGAAAAACCTGTAGTGCAGAAGGGTACTGGTTTTGCATGTACACTGTCTGTGGGTATGTTGAATCATTGATAAAATGAATCTTGATAAATCCTTGAGCATTTGCAGTTCAGAAATGCAAGCAAAATTCAGTAAATATTTAGGTAAATCTACCTTGATGCAAAAGTAGGTACCATTATTTTGACTTAAATTTGGCAGAATAATCAAATAGTTTTATTAAACTAAGTTGCCTCAGGATCTAGAAAAAAAATCCAATTAAAAAAAAAAGGCACAGAAGGTAATATTTCACTTGAGATAAATAAAGCACACAATGAAGCAAAGCAATGAGGATAATTTTAATTTATTAAGGACCATGGCGTAAGTCACTAATGGTTTAATTTTCACATACTAATCAAAAATTTGCTAACATTACCTCTGTATCTGTCATTATTGTATCATAATGTCTACTAAATAAATTGCCCATCCTTCTCTATTTAAAATTTCATCCCCTACCAATAGAAATCATGTTTATATTACACACAATTAATGACACTTTTAAATCTGTATATAAACATGTACATTTATAGTAAATATAATCAAGTACAATTTCAGACCTAGAAAATCCTAAAATAACTCAAGCTGCTTTACAGTATTATCTTATACTATTAGAACTGTATATTCAAGATCATATTGATTAACCATGGGCTAACTAATGTACACTAAAATACTAATATTGAGAGAACTAATTACTTTCCTCTGTAATGCTTTAGTTGAGTGCTAACTTGAATAACAATCTGCATAGAGATACAGGCAGTACTGTGTCCTGGGTACATATTAATAGCTACAGATCCCGTGCTACCTGCTGGAAACAGGCAAGAGCTGTCATGGGAGCTCTGGAACTTCTAATTTATTAAGTATTTATATTGCAGTGTCATACAGAGACTCAAACTATGGAAAAATACTGCCTTTCTGGGTGTCTCTCGATGTTTACCTTCCAAGGGGACAGAGGGCTCACAAATGCTATGTTAATATAATACTAAGATTGAACTGGGTTTTAATTTCTGTAAGAGTGAAGATATAAACAAATACATTAAAATAAAACTTATTTTGCAGTAAAGCAGTGTTATTATACTGCAAGTATTGTAAAAAAACAAGAGAACAAGTCTGTAAAATATCAGGTTTAGCTTGTGCAAATTTTCTATATATTTATTCCAGCAAGAATTATAATCACTTGGTTGTGTCCAAATCAAGCCTAATATAGCAAAGCACAGCTCTGGAAATCTCAGATTTACGGCTCAGAATATCTGCTTACATCTGTGGTGAATTTGTTCTGTGGAGCTTTTATTAGCAAATGACAACTGTCGCGTACTGAGAACTTACCATTTTACCATTAGTTCATCATGGGATCACCCACATATGCCGTAACAGAAATATCCACAAAATAAGTTCTTGTCATAATAACTCAAAATTGCTGTGTTTGCTCATTCTTCATTGCCATAATATATATTTATTTTTTCATCTGTTCTCTTTCCATAATCAAAGACACTCAATCTCTTCATTTCCTCCTTTCTTTTAACTTTCCTGTACACTGGAATTTTTAATAAAATAAGTACCACATAGGTCTGGGGGAAATTCTTCCATTAACAGAGGCGAATTGAACAAACGACTTGACAAAAGAACATTTCAGCTTCCTGCCTGAAGACAAAAGTCAAAACTGAGTTTCACGACTTCACCCATAATGTTTAACAGATTTCCTTCTGTGTTTGAGTTCATATCTCTCTGGTGAGCACTCCATGTTTCTCTAGCACAACAGAGATGTGTCTCCGGTAGAACTAGGCAACTCTTTGGACTTTTGAGGGCCTGGTCTTTTCTCCCCTATGCAAAGAAGAAAGAAGTCACTGGAAAAAGTATAAAGATCTTTTCCTGATGTGTTTCCTCTCATAACTTTCTGCTGGTTTTAACGGGATAGGAACTTGAACAAAGGTAAAGAACGGAGCTGATGTTTTTCAAGCAGCATAGGAACAGAGTGATAAGATTCCGTATGCTGCAACACCCTGAGTGTACATTGTTGTCAGGAGCAAATCATTGCAAACGCTTTACCTTGGCTTTTCCTTTTCATCCAGTGCCCACAATCTGATACACCTGATATATAATCTAATGGTCGTCTTTTTCAGTCAGCCATGCTGACAGAATTTGAATTACACTTCTGTATAAAAATCAGTCCTGTCGATCTGACTGCTGGACAAGTGACTGTAAATGCTGAGTTAAAGGGAGTCACCTTGTCTCAGTTCTGTCATGTACCTGTATGAATCTGTATCACTAATGTTGGGGAGGGAACTGAAACTCTCAAATAATCTGGGAATTCAATGGAAGTCCAAGAAGAAACCTTCATGTTACCTTCTTCTTGAAAATTTGTATTTTTCTAAAGAAAGAGTAAAAATCACCAGCAATTTTGTGCAATTTCATTCACAATCAGTTATCCTTGAAAGTTTAACCAGAAGAGTTAGTGTTTAAAAGGACCCTTTTCAGTGGAAAAACATCACTCAATCCTCTGCTGGTTTTGTAAATGTAATTGTTAGTTTGCATGTGAGATCTCTGTTGGTTGTAATTCAGGGAGATTATGGTGACAGTACTTCTACTTTTCATCTTGCCTGTTTCATGCCATGTATGGACTACTACATGAGAATCAGTTTTGGTCGGCTGAAGAGTAGGTTGCAGTTGAGTTTTAGCAAGGGACATCTGAACTGGCACATTAAGCGGCTGTGTTTTCAGAGATACACTGGGAAGGCAAAAGGCATTGGAAGAGAGGGATTAAAATAAGGTGTAGTCTTAGGGACTAAATGGAGACACTGGAGATAAGTGATCTGTTTCTGCTTGACTAGACTTCTTTACTGTAAAAATGAAGGTGTTATTTGCAGAGATATTTACCATAGCTCTTTAAAATTTTATGACTGCCCATGCAGTCCTTCTTAAGCATTCCCAGGATAAACAAATCAGCCATTGGGATGTTCTTGGCATTTCGTAGCCTGATAATTGTGTAAGATAAAGAAAAATTGTAATTACATAGCAGATCAGCATGTTTTACCTAAGTGTTGCTCCCATTTTTCTTCATTTTTAATTCCACTGAAAGTTTAAATGTGACAGTGATGGCTCATGGGATACTTGGTTGCTTTACAGAGTGGAGCTTTCACTGATAATTTGCTGTTTTGCCATTCAATGAATATAGAGAAACAGAGTAACTTTTATGTATGTCTACCCACTTATTCATTAAAATATCCGGGTTCTTACACCAGTACTATTCACGGTAACCATGAGTCCCTTATTTATGAGGCATTACAACACCTCATTTCAAAACACGCAGCTTTACATAAATCATTATAATTTTTTATTTCATGTTCATATATATCCTTAAGTTCCTGTAGGGTGGTAGAGCTTAAAATATGCCTCTATTTAGCATAGTTCATGTGTTGACTGTAGCCATCAGATAGCTCTTGCTCTGCTTGTTTGGTAAAGCACATTTATCTTGGCTATAGCTATAGCCTGTTTTTTAAAGTAATCAGCATTTCCAGCAATCTTCTGCTTTTATTTTGTTGCGTAAACTGAAACAAACAGATTGAAAATAGAATTACAAGATCCAAACCCAGGAAAATATAAAAGTAGTAACCACTCATTAGGCTAAGATTTTACCTCCTTTTTTCTATAAGAGTACACCTGCTTACTTCTCTAGGTAAAATGACTTTTCCCAGCTTTTTAATCTTAAACTTACAGAGCAGATTGAAACTGTTGGAGTCAGAAAAAGCTTGGGAGCTTTTCCTGCTCCTCTGGCTGTTTGCTTTACCCTCAGAGCTCCACAAAAAAGGCTTTGCCTGTGTACCAAGCTTGTGGGAGCATTTGTCTCAACTTCTGAATGAACTGAGAACACCAAGGAAGTGAGGAGATGGTTGTTTAGTGTACCACAGAATGTGTAGTTGTAGTTTTTAGGTTTTGCTATATATGTTATATGGAGCCAACATGGAGATTTTAGGGTCTTGGCTGCTTCTTCTTCTTCTTCTCCTCTCTTCTCCTTCTCTTCCTTTTTCCCTCTGACATAAGTTCCTTTGACTTGTTAATTGGTAGATAGAATTCAGTGTAAAGGACATATATCAATAAGGTTGATATTCACTGGTTTTGGGAACAAAACAAGATACGTAAAGTTTTCTAACTGGTTGATAATAGATATAAAAGCTACCTGCTTCTGGTAGCCATTTGCCATTCTGTCCTCGTGTTCCTGGAGGTCACAGCACAGTCTGTGCCTCTGAAACTCTGATAAGAACCAGAAATAAACAAGCTCTGAAACAGCAGAAAGAAGCCTCATTTCATCCTTTCGGGACATGGGACACTGAAACAAGGAACACAGCCGGGCCAGATGTCAGGGGAAGAACATCAGCCCCCTGGCAGAAACCTAAGAGGAAGACCAAGAATCCTCTCTTTTTCCCCAGTTTACAGAGATGTTAATAGAGTCTGAGCTGTGGAGTCTTCCTTATTAATAGCAATGCAAACCTTTTAAGAACTTGAGCAATAGACTGAGATAACAGGGCTGGCAATATAAGAAAAAAACCCACAAACCACAAACGAACAAACATCTGAAACAGAATCTAAAGTAGAAACTGAATGGCGGTGAGAGCTGTCACCTTAGACAGGTTTAACAGCATGCTCTTTAGTGACTGTACAAAATTATAGGAAAAGACAAAGTCTGCAACCTACCAGATTTTCTTGGCAGAGAAGAAGGAGGAGACAATACATCACACAAGAGCTATTCAGCTAGCAAGACACTGAAGCTCATTCAAAAAATAAGTAAGAGTTATCCCAACAGTTGCAGTGCCTGTCCTCCGGCAGTCAAAACTCACACCTAGAAAACAGAGGGTTACATTTCCAAAACAAGTGTTCAAAACCAGACTTAAAATATATCCTAGTATAGAGGTAGCCTGGTATTCTGTCAGAGATTCCCAGAATTTCACTGACTTATGTTATTAATTCAAACACTCTCTTTATTTCAGAGAAACATTATTTTTCATTTGTATATTTTTCTTTTTTACTTCATATCTCTTCAGAGCTCTTTTTTAGTCAGACCATCAAGCAACAAACCCCTTTACCTTTTCCCCATGGTTGATATGCTCTGCCAGCATATCAGTACATTGTTATTCAGATTCTGTTGGCCTCTAAGAACCACTCCTAGCTTGGTTTTAAGAGGGAAAGGGCAGTTGTGACCAGGGTCTGAAGATAAGTAGCTCGTGGAACATGGGCAAAAAAAGTGTGCATGGCATTGTGAAGAAACCCTGTATCCTCCTGCCACAGTCCTATCTATTGAATACCAGTCAGCTTTGTAAGGCTTTCCACGAGACCAGCAACAAAGGTGGCACATGGGAGTTTATTTTCTTCCTTTAGAATCCCCACTCTATCTTTACATTAAAAAGTAATGCCATATATTCCCCAAGCCATTTTAGATAGAAATGCTTTTTTAAAAAAAGCATTCAAACAAAAGGAGTTCAGTGGGAAGCAAGAACACACTTGCTAAATATTTATGTAATTAATGTAAAATCAGGACACACAAATTTGCTGACAAGATAATTAAACTTTGAGTAGAGGATATAATCTCTACCAACAGGGTATACCTGCAGCAAAATTTATTTTTATTAAGCAAGATAACCATAGCTCATGCCCACTCAGAAATTTTGTTCTTATTCAGACAGGCCTTTGTGTATGGAACCTGCATTCCCTGGTGCTAATGTTAATATAATAAAGTGAATTAAATATGTTATTAGTTGGAAATGATGAGATTATTGGTGAAAAAAAAAAAAAAAAAGTTGAACAGCACAGGCCTGTTCCAGGTCCAAAACTACTTGTTTTAGATTGCAGACAAGAAAAAGCTAAATTAGTGAAAGAAAAAAATGGGCTAAACATGAGAACAGGGTTTATTTTACTTTAAATGTATCATTAAGCATTCATAGATCTGAAAGTTCCCAAAAAAACAATCAGTGGGTTTCTTCATTGCCACAGCAGCCTATGGCTTGTTTGCAGCTTTTGTCTTTAAGAAGAATGCAGGAGGTCAAGAAATCTATCTGTTGCTTGACTCTGTTTTCATTTTTAGCTTTAAGTGTGGTTCATTGAATTTATGCTTCTGTGTAGAAGGATCAAATGGCACGGTATAAATGTCAGAATTGGGTTATAAGCCAAACAACTGTGGTATGATGTAGGATATGCAGAGGCTATTGGCTGAGCTAAGATTTGATTTAAGATTTGGTGCTCACTGCAGCCTTCAATTACTTGCAGAACTGTGACCCTAAAAGCTTTAGACAAATACTGGTAAACTGGAGTTCCTCAAAAGCTTGAGTAGTCCTAGATTTGTAGTTGAAAATCTTTCAAACTGTTAAAATCTGGCATGGGGGTACTGTTCTGTCTCACAGCAGTTCTGACTGTTCAGCTCGGTTTCTGTGACCAGACCAAAGAAGTTCTCACGCAATGCTCTGAGAGGTGGGAGCAGCATCACAGCCAGCTTTAGATGGGGGACTCTCAGGAGTCAGTGCTTTAACAGGAGGCATGCCTGAGTGGAAGTAGGACTAGTTCCTACTCAAGTAGACTTGAGTAGGAACTCAAGGTCTTTTGCCTTGAATGCTGAAACTCCTGACTAAAACATCCACTTAAGGATTTTGGTATGTCAATTAGAATTCCCTATGGAAGGCCGTTCTACATGACAAAAATTGGGAGGAGTGGTAGGGACTTCTTAAATTAACTTAACCAATCATTTCTGGGATTGAAAAAGTCGAACAGTAAGAATGTCTCAGTGGTTTCTCAGAAGGCATATTCCAATTATTCTAATTATGCAAGACTATGTAATAGTCCTTGTATTACTAAGGCAATAATATAGTATACTCTGATAAATTATGGTTAAATATGAATATTTTCATGTTTAGGAGCTGAAGTTTGTATTACATACAGTTGATACATAAAATGAAGTACCTGTGTAGGACTGCAAAAAAGTATTTTAAAAGACAGTGTTAGCATTGGAGAAACTATCTGTATATTTCTGCCATGAGATTTTCACTGTTGCGAACATCTCCTTTCATAAGCTGCACTGGTTCCTGTTCTAAAGTAGTGCAATAATATTTTTCTTCCATTCTTGTTTCCCTATTTGCCTGTCCTCCCCTTTTCACTTTTCCCTTCTCAATATCTAATTTTTATATGATTTAATCTTGTTGTTTTGTTTCTAAAAGCACTTCTCCATTAAATTTCAAATTGAAGTATTCCCCAAAATGACATTAAAAAACACTTGCATGAAACTGGTTTAATGCTCAAATACGTCATAAAGAAGCAGTCACATACATCTTTTTATCCCTCAAAACCTGTTCTGTCTGCTCTGTGAAATCCCAGGATCTTATTAATCTGTGTCAGTCTGGACATAGCTCTTTAAGTCCTTTTCACCTATGAACACTTTTTGCTTCCAGCCATTCACATACATAAATGTTAAATGGATATGGAGAAACACATCATATCCTGTGTAAATCAGAACAGAAGAATCCTTTTGGCTGGATACAAGACAATGATATTGCACCTCACAGTTTTTGTCTGTAGAGCAGTCATCTCCCAACTGGCATTGCTGCACCCCACAGGATACACAAGACAACACACTGTGGTACAGTAAGAAAGCATACTTCTATCACTAAAAACTTAAATAAAGTAAAATTTTGAAATCTTGTTTATCTTTATGTCATAAATTTTTCATTTCTATTTTGTCTATATTTTTTTATTGTGCCTAACATTAGTATAGTATTACCTGTATATAATTAATAAATAAGCATACATATGCTGGAGTGCATACTCAAGAACTTTTGACTTACATGGGTGCACAATGAAAAAATATTTAGAGACCTCTGCTCTAGACCATCTAGTTCACCTTGAGCACTATGTAGCTATTATATCTGTAATGTATAAAATACATGTATAATGCTCTGCTAAGGCCTGTATCTGTGGCACGAAAGAGAAATCCTTTTAGTAATGATAAAAACAGGTATCTTCTTTCCCCTATAAACTAAATCAACTTCCAGCTGTGCCTAGAGTTTCACAGTGCTTGCTCATCCTTGCAATTAAGACAAGGTGGAAGTTGAGGACAGGATGTTTTGACTCACACGAGGCCTGCTTAATTGGTTTTGGTATTCAGCCTGTAAATGGCTGAACCTGCAATCTGGATTTGCAAACAGAAGGAGGCACTGAATGTACAACAACAGTTTGCTGGTTTTTGTTTTAAGCTGTAAGAGTTAGGGATGTGTTACTTGTCAGTCTCACAGAATTTGTGCATTGAATTTTTTTTTTTTCAACTCAATATATGTAATTCTTGCAGGTTGTTTTTCATTTTTTCCCCAAAACTCATTTTTAAATTTTTTTTCTGCTTAAGGTGATATATTCATCATATATTAGCAAAATGCCTTCCACAGATCAATATTAGACTGCACCATGCAAAGAAGTAAAGGTGAATGGCAGTTAAGTTTTGAATGGCAGTGGAAACATTACAGCAGCTCATCTGTAAAATCAGAGACATCTTTATATGCCTCTTTTTTTCTGTTGTTTTTTATTCTCAGATTGTGGACTGTGCAGGACAAGGACTGCATTTTTCTTCTCTTTCTGTTCAATGCCAATAATTACTTCTCTGAAATTAGGCCCTTCATCCTAAACAACTACTGTACAAAAAATAATAATCACAGCCATCACCAACCAACAGCAGAACTTAAGGATGTCAGTCGCAGAAGGTCTAATCATGCACTGTTGAACCACTGGAAACTGTCTGAAAACAACCAGTCTGGGAAGACTGATGCAGAGATCAGAGTGTGTGGAGTATTCATTGAGCACAAGCAGAGACCTCAGGATAATGAATGCACCATTTCCAGAAGGATTTAAATTACGATTTTATATTGGCAGTAGGTTTGAGATACGGTGACAGTTTCTTGTCTACTAGTACAGATTGAGAGAGCCGACCTTTCGCTTCCCCTCCGTTTCCTTGGTCGCCATCAGTGCTAAGAGCTTCACTACCTCTTTCCAAGGGACAGACACATGGAGCTGCCCCATCAGCCTCTTCTGCCTCCAGAGGGCTGCCAGGCTCTGGTTCTGCAGTGGTTTGTCATAAATAAACATTGCCATCCGATGGCAGCCCCTTGGTACTGCATATTCTCTTTGCCGAGGGCAAGCAGGAAATAAACCAAATGACTTTCACAGATGAAGTGCCTATGACTTAACACCTGATTTCACTTTTATTCTGGCACCATTTTATGATATTGCCCTGCGAGGTTGTGGAGTCTCCCTCAGTGGGGATATTCAGGACATCTGGACACAATCCTGTGCCATGTGCTCTGGGATGACCCTGCTTGAGCTGGGAGGTTGGATCACATGACCTGCTGTGGTCCCTTCCAGCCTGACCGGTTCTGTAATTCTGTGCTTTCCTCTGAGTCGCACAAAAAAAAGTGCTTCTCCAGACATACCCTTGATATCCTTGTTGACTTCTCTCTGTGTTCATGCTGCTTTCCTCGGATTCACAGAAAGAGAAACCCCTGCCTAATAGTATAACCAGCTCCTAGGGTGGCAGAGCCATATCTTGCAATGCACTACTGTTTAGGTTGTGGGTTCCTATTAGATTATTGATCAGAAAAGCAGCTGGACCACTACAGAAACAGACAGGGGTGCACCTTCTAGCACTCCTCATCCCCATATGTAAGGAAGGAGTAGGAAGGGAAAGTGTGCAGGCCAGGCTCAGACCTTCTTCTAAGCAGCTACTGCAGCCTTGTAGCTGCTACTGCAGGAGGTGAACCCTGAGCTAGACAGGTGCCTCAGCCCTCATACCTACATTCTAAAATCAAATCAGTACTCCTGGGTACTGGAGGTTGAGCAAATGGAAATATTTTTCCCAGTCATCAAAACCCTGGTTCTGACATTGCCATCTAGATCGATTTCTTCCTGTCTTGACACATACTGTATTTTGGGTATCAGCCTCATGTTGTGTGATGAACTGGCACTGAGACCATGCAAGGCAAGGGCTGGAGTTTAGCCTATGCAAGCCTTTCACCTGTGTGTGAGTCATGAAATTGAATCTTGAGTGATCTTAAAAATTATGCTTTTCATTTAAACCTGTACGTGTACTTCTGAATGGGTGAATTTTATTTTACAATGGATCATTTGATCAGAACAAAAAGCCAAAAATGTCAAGACAAAATTGCTCAATGTGCATCTCAAGGAAGAGCGATGACATACAGATGCCTTTTCTCTGTATTGCGCTGTCACCTACAAGATTCAGTTGTGGACTAGATCCCCCACATGGTGTACACAGAAAGCACCAAACAGCCATGCAGGTGTGATACTCTCATTGTCAAAGGAAATGTTTTTGCTACTACTACTACCATCCCTAAGGAAAGTCTATTTGCAGCAATGATAGGAAGTTTTAAGATGAAATCGGATTTTAGAACTGGATTTTACAGTTATCCTGGTAACTAGTTATTGTAAGAGGATTTTGAGCAGCTGTTTATTATTCGTATCACAATCAAATGGACTCTTTAGCAATCCAAAGTATTCTTTTTACTCACCTCTCGTTCCTGTTTTTAAAGTCATACCACCTTGCAGTAATGTCCTTGCTGTATGTATTGAATTTTATTTTCAGTTCTCCAGAGCTGGCCCAGCATGTGCTTGGTATGTCCCTTCTCCACTTTCTTCTATACTGTTCACAGTTGTATCATCAAAGAAATATCAAGTTAGTAGAGCAAAAGAAAATACATGAAAATTTAATTCTTGTATATTTGAGTTAAATACTTCATTATCCCATATTCCTTCATTCTTTCTCAAATTGAGTGAACTCCTAAAGCAACTGGTCAGCCATTCATGCAGGCATAATTTTTTTTTGTGGCACAGGATAAAGTTTTTTCTTTGATCTCCTTTACCTGCCTCCCTACATTACAACATGATTATATGGATTAGCTAGTGCTTATTCAGAGTTCAGAAGCTGTGGAAAACTATGCAAACTATGGATAAAATGGATTTTAAAAATGTAATAGTTATCAGTAATTTTAAATAGGTTTATTGACTGTACTTCAGGCACGGAACAGAGTACTGATAAAGATGATAAAGATGAACAGGGAATGACCATCTAAGCTGTCACTCCTTTATTTTTTGGCCATATTTTTCAACGCTTACACAAAAGGAGTATTTTTTGGATGTTATGTTGCATTTCTGCACCATGCCCTATAGTATGTATATCACTACCAGAAGGAGTTGAGATCAGACCCTCCTCACACTGTCGACAAACCTGAAAAAGCCAATTACTCTCTTTTCTTGACCTTTATGTAGGAAAACAGTTTTAGTTGTACTGATTAACACAGATTATCTAGAAATTCTGAATTGAATCATGTACAGTTAAAATTATCATCGCTAAAAAATGATGAGTTGGACCATCACAGCTGAACCTCTGTGACATAGTCCATGTAATGCCTTCTGAAGAAGAGGATCTGAAAAACCTGGATGGATTATACTTGAAAATACCACAATGTAAATAGGTATTTGACCCAGCAAATAAATCTGCAAGGACACTAATGGAAAACCTCTCCCAGCGTTCTAACCGAGGATTAGGGTCTGAGAATGAAGTTTGACCATTTATACCAAGTGTTCCTCTTCTGTCACCCTTGAATTTTGAAGGTTTACAGCTTAAATGTAAAAAACAATCTTTTTTTCTTTGTTGGTTGTTACAATTTTGTTTTTGTTAAAACAAAATTGGTTGTTACATTGACAAATTGTATCATGTCATCATGACATCATGTCACTCAGTATTGACAGAAATTATTTATTTCTGCAAAGGGAACTGTTATAACTATATAACTATAACTCCATTTTAATTACCTTCTTAGCTTAGTCTTGAAATCTTATCTCACAGCAGTGAAATTGCTGTCTGGTTTTAACAGCGGTTTAGGGATTTCTTTCTGCTTTTTTGGTTTGGTTTGGGGTTGTTTTGGTTTTGTTTTTTAACATAGACTTTGTGTGGTTATTTAGAATACTGTTAGTTTATATATTTTGCAAGGTGAGAAGTGGTAGAAATGCAATACTTATATTTAATGTCTTTGTTCTGTTTGCCTAGTAGAATCTTGTGGATAAGTAAAAACCACAGAGATTTAAAACTTGTGATTCAGTAGGTGTATTTCAGATGCATATAGACTTCCTTTCCTGTGCAGGATCCACTGCCTGCACATTAAGTGCTTTGCCCCCCTCCAGAAAACTGCGATGGTACTCTCACATGAGCTGGTCTCACGCTGAAATGCAGACAGTGCTCCCACTCCCACAAGAGGGCACCAGGCATGGGAAAATCCCTTCACATAAATTAAAATCAACCTCGTAGTTCAATTCTACTTATTTATCAGTCGTAATATAATGCATAATATCAAATAAAGCCCCTTTTACATCTCCAACATGAAGAAATTCTTTTTTAGCCAATTTGTACTCAGAATAACCTACGTTTAAACATCAGTTGATGCCATTTTTTGTATTTCATCTGCATCCAGAGATGTGAAGTGCTTTGCTATCAGTTGTAAATCAAAGTTCTATTCTATTGCCTATGTGTGGACCCTTTCCCACGCAGGAAATTCAGATGGGCAAAATGAAGCACTTTCTGAGGCAAAATGAAGCACTTTCTGAAGCAAAGAAGGCAAAAGATTGATTGTACATCTAGAAATCTTCTTGATTTCCTGTATGCAGTTCCCCTTTTCCCCCTGATCCATCTCTTGCAGCAGCCAGGATTATCTGCCTCATTCATCCCTTTTGAACTGCTCCAGCCCTAATCATCATGGCACCACATGGCAGAGAGCATCTGCACTCTGACACTGGCGTGACATTGCCTTGCAAATGATCTCAGTGTGACTTGCTGGATCTTACCCTCTGTCCACCCAGCCAGCTCAAAACTTCTGCAATTGTGAGACTTCTGCACAAAGAAAGTTCTTCAGAAAGAGTGGGATCTAAAGCTTGCTTTCTCACATGGATACTCTTCAGAGGGAAAAAAAAGTCCTTTGAGGAGGGGTTTCTCTCCTATTGTCTTAATGGCTGTCATTTGAACATACAAGAGACAACCTTTATAATGAAGGATTTTTCATCAGTGTTTGTCTTATTTTCAAAATAATTACACAATTGGGATTCTGTGTGCTGGGGAAATGTTTGTTTCAAAGTAGTTACATGGACTTGTAACCTTACAGTTTTAAAACTGCTGTGAACCGTGTCTAGTTGACGTTATCTTTACGCAAACAATTCCATGGTTTCTTCCGTATAGAAGTGAGCTGTTTCAGCAATGTTTAGTCAACCAGCACTGACCTTCTCAAATCCACAAATTCATTTTCAATGAATGTTTAACTACTGTTTTCTAAAGGCAAAGGTTCACAATATGTAAAGCCTACTTTTAAACTTAACACTGATTTCATAGTTACAACACAGTGTGGTTGCTGTAGTGCTGCATGGCTTGTCTACCCTCAACCATTAGATATAAACTAATTAATGTCAAGTCAACTTTCTATACTATAGTGGAATTCCAGAAATGACCAATGTATGCATACATTCTAATGCCAAGTGTGTGGAAATGGATTAATCTCAATGTTCTTTTGAGTTGCCTCAAATGCAGAAGATTAAGAACATGCTATGTAGGCTGAAAATAATTATTCTCCTTCCACACAGTAGAAAATGCAGTTTGGATGGACTGGGATGAAACCAGCATCCTTTCAAATGATTGCAATTTCAGATCACAGTACTTGTTTCTAACTGGCTTCCATAATGGGAATGGAGGAGTAAAACTCATGTCCCACTCATCTCACAAACCCCAAAAGTTCTGAGAGAAAAACCCATCATCCAAACAAGGAGAGGATGTATAGCCCTGTGAGTAAGATGGAAGAGGTTAGTTATGCTCAGGCATAGATATCAAACCTTAGGTATATTTTGAACCAATCTTGACTATTTTATACTGAAGTACAGCTCTTGCTGCAGATTACTGATGTACTTGTTAGAGTCTTCACATTTAAGACAACCTCTTTAAGACTCTGTGGTTCGTTACCACAACTCGTAAATTCCCAGGCTGTTCTGCCTACTTGCTGCTACCTAGTTTAAGTACACTCATCCAGAATTTTATTGGGTCTTTCCTATTTGTTCTTCTCTACAACTGAGGTGGCAGTAGCTGCTCTAGATGGTTGTAAAGCATTGCTTACCCTTGAAGAATGAGCTAACTTCGATGTTTTGTAAATTTTCACAAATCCACCTGCTTCTAAAGGAACATTTTAATGATACTGGGCTGTTAACCATTTGCCAAAGAATGAAATACCTCATTCAGAAGAGTGTTACAACTACTCGTATCTAATACCTTCACTAGTGTCTGTAACACTGGCCATGGGACAATTAGGCCAAAGTGGTGTACACTTTCAGTAGAAAAAATTTATGTACACCTTTGAAGTATTTAATGGATGGATATGCAATGTGCTTTGCATGAAGATAGAATGTATGTATATATGCAAAGACATGCATCTTGTAAAAGACTTCCGCCCTGTGTTTGACATAATTTGGAATGATTTCAATCTGTGGTTTCAATTTAGAATTTGAGACTGTGCTTATTCAATTAATGAATGTATTCCACTGAAAAGTAATAATTTTTTAAAAAATTATTCATCTTCTTAGATAACATGAATATAAAATAATGGCCAGTACAACAAATCTGGACTGTACAAAGTAGAACATGTGAACATGCTTTCCTTTACTAGTTCTTGGGTTTTTCTGATCAAACATAAGCAGCAAAACATACTGCTCGATTTTGCTGAAAAATCAGGAAGGCTGGAACCAAAAGAAAAGAGATTCAAGAGGGCCTGGGTTCCCTTGCAGCAGTATTTGTGTAAGGTGCATTAACTTCTAGCTTTTGAAGTGGGACTCGGCCTACATCTTTCTATTGAACAGGTTTGGAGAGTTTGTTGTAAAAGTCTCATTGGGTCCAGCTGCCAGGGGCTGTTTCCTTGCAGCTTTTTTATGATGTTGGATAGGTTGGGACATGTGGGGTCAGCCTGATCTCTGTACATAAAATAAGTTAATACTTGATGGAATCGGTTACTAAATGTGTGTTTTTCCTGTACTGATGGGTCAGGATAAGACCATTCCTGTACAGCAGAAGATATTAACCTTACTCTGTAGGTTGCGTGCAGCTCGTTATAATCCACAATGACACACACAGAGTTTTGCAATCAAGTGGTGAAACCATGCTGACTTCTGAGTTTTGGGGCACAATTTCAGGACCGTTAGCACTGAAGCGTGACTACTGCAAACACTAAGAGCTACCAGCGCCCGCGCGTCGATTGTCTGTCTATGCCGTTCGCATAAAGAAAGCCCAACGCATCCTCACCTCGCCTCTCCCCGCACAATGTGTGAGACAAGACTTGGTTAAAAAAAAAGAAAAAAAAAAAAAAAGAAAGAAAGAAAGAAAGAAAGGAAAATAAAAAGCGTGTGCGGCGGGGTTTTCCCCCGCGGATATTTCGGAGCGTCCGTGGCACGGAGGGGTAGGATGCCTGTCCTCCCCCGGGCCGCCCGGGCGCTGCCCCGCCCCTGCCCGCCGGCCCCNACCGATGTCATCACCATGACCCGCTTCGTGATGGAGGAAGGCAGGCGGGCCAAGGGCACCGGGGAGTTCACGCAGCTCCTCAACTCCCTCTGCACGGCCATCAAAGCCATCTCCACCGCCGTCCGTAAAGCGGGCATTGCCAACCTGTGAGTCCCGGGATGCGCCCCGCGCCTTCGCGCATCCCCGCGGGTCCAGGGCATCCTGCCGCCTCCGGGGTGATGGGTGTCGGGATGAGGATGGGTATTTCTTTCACCAGAAAAGCCTTTGAGGGGGGTTGCATCAGTCCATCCTCTTGCACAAAGCTGAAAGTAACTCCTTTAATATATCTCGGTTTCTTGACTTTTTCCAATGATACAGCTCCTATAACGTCTCATTATTATAAGGCATCCAGTCTTTGAGAAATGTCTGCCGATAATAGAACTTCATGAATATTTTCAGGTGTGGGTGCCTGGAGCCATAAGACCAAATGTACTGAAAGACAAAGCCTAGCAAAATATGCCTTATTGCTTCTTGCATATTGCTTGATATCAGAGTACCATTTTATGCTTTGAGGTGTGTAATCAGAGTGGGTTTTTTTGCATATTGCATCACAGCAACTAGAGTTTCTTTGGAAAACCTTAGATGTCTAAGGCTTTTAGGAAGTGCACTGGTTAGGAATGGTAGTGTCTCTAGTCAGCCAGTCACAGGGATGCTGCTCTGGAGATGCATCAGAAGGAAATTGGAATGCTTGAAATGTGAAATAGCTGAAACTACTTGTAGGTAACTAATCCTCCTAAGTAGTGTTCATAAGCCCAGTTGTGTGCTGATCAAGACTTTAGACATGGGCTACTTCATTACTTAATGGAAAATGTAAAAAGAAAATGAATTTGCCTCTACAAACCATGCAGTGGAAAATATAAAAAGAAGAAAGGCAAAAATCCTCCTCTTTATGTATGTTTGAACTATATTTCTGTTTTGACTTCAGACTGCATGTAACTGTGGTAATTTTTAATTGTTACGTGCTAGCCCTTTCATATGCCTCCTATATCTATCAATACAGAACAGGATTTCCTAGCTGTAACCTGATTTGTAAGCTTAAGACCCTACTCCTTTCATGTCCTAAGTGCATGTCTGTTGGCAGCTGCCTACAGGTTTGGTATCTGTGCCCACAGACTTGCCTTAGGATCCCCCAGACAGTGGGTTTGACTCTCCAGCAGCACTAGGGTAGCAGCCTTTGGACTCATAAGCCTCTGTGCAGTACATCTCCTACTGTGGGACTGCTTTCTATAAGCAGTGGTGAGATTTTGCTTTTCTGTCAGGGAATGTGAACAAGTAGGGATCACTGGAATCCATTTCTTTGGACCATCCTCAGACTCAACTGTATGCTTGGTGCTGCTCAGCGGGGGAGGTGCAGAACAGCTGAGGAAGACATACAGATCCTTCCCAGCTGCAGGCTCTGCACCTGACAACTTGTGTTCCCCTCCCAGGAGTCCCCGAAAGATGAGGTGTTAGAGCTGTGCTGCTGCTGTGCCTCCACATAAGCATGGTGTTCAAAGTACATTTTTTATTAAAAGCACTCTCACAATTGCAGAAAAAATATTCAATATTTTCTCTCTCTGCCACTGTAGCAGAGAGAGAGAGAAAGACAGAGAATTATGTCTTTTTCTTTGTCTCATGCATTAAACGGAAGAAATACAGTGCATTTCTAAAGTAGTGTGTTCACTGTTGTTACATAAAACCTGAAATACCAGTGTTCAGCCTAATCAATGAAGTGTAGCTGAAGTACATAAGAGTCAGCTGAATGTGTGCCAAGCTGGCTATTGTTTTTCTCTTCTAAGAGCTAAGCTTCCCCTTTCTCTGTTTTGCATGGTTACAAAATTACCTATCATAAGTTCTCCCGGTACTTCTGTTTTCCGGATGGTTTAATTCTGATTAGCTTGCAGCATTTTATTTGTGTTTCTTCCTTCTATTTCTCAGTTCTTTCCCGCAAGGAAACATTTACTACTTAAAATCAAAACTGAAAACATTAAACCATAAATATGTTGATTTATTTATGAGGAGACTTTTTCTGCTGCAATTTGCACATAATATTGCTAATCAAGAGTATATTACATACAGAAGATAGTATAACTAGTGTGGTCAGATTCACATATAGGTTCATATTTTAAAAAGAATATATTAATATACTTCTAAAATACACAGTTTTTAAATTAATTCCTAGCTTTTAGGGTATGCAGAGCCTAGAATCCAGGAATAATATGTAATAAGCTCTTCTTAAGAGCTCATTAAGAAGCACAGTTGTAACTCAGCCTTTACAGCCTGGTCTGGCTGTGTTTACCTGTACTTTACAAACGATTGAAAAGCAATTCCTTGTTTTGCATTTCTGAGCACCTTCTAGACATGCAGCCACAGTTAATGTTAACAGGTCTCAACAAGAATTCATTGGACAGTAAATAAACAGGCTTAGAGAGCTGAAATGCCATTTGAAAGCGCTGTATGTTTACAAGAAATAAAACACTTTAGAAGACGCAGTGGTCCGTTCTCATAAAATAATCTCTCTTGCAATTGTTCTAGCTATGGAATTGCTGGCTCTACCAATGTGACTGGAGATCAAGTAAAAAAGCTGGATATTCTTTCCAATGACCTGGTGATTAACATGCTCAAGTCATCCTTCAGTACATGTGTTATTGTGTCAGAAGAAAACAAAGATGCTGTGATAGTGGAAACTGAAAAACAGGTTAGTAGCTGTAAAAGTTCTCCCTGCTTGACTTCAGATCAGCCTGTACAGGTGTACTGCTCAACATCTAAAAAAATAAAACTGAGGTAAAAGTTTCAGAAAACAAGTACTTTCCTAAACTGGTAAATGAAGGTGGAGGTGATGGGTGGAGAGAGTGTTAGTCAGCATTTGTTCTTTCTGTCATTTCTACTGTCCAGACTGATGTTTGTTGGTTTGTTTGTTTTGTTTCTTTTTCTATGTTATTCCTCCCCATCTTCTTTTTCTCCCACCTTTTTCTTATTGTAAAGAAAATATTTCATTCATCCCCATCTGATCTCTGGAACTATGCTCTGAGTCAGTTGAGCCCTTTTGAAATGTCAGTTTGTGAGTTGGACACTGATGAGCTGTTCTCTGCAGGTCAAATCTTGAGGTCTTTAATTCTCCTTGAAGCCTATGAAAGACTTAGCAACAATGAAAGAAAAGCATTTATTATTATTTACATTCACAAGTCTGCATGCATTTGTGGGATCGTTCCTATTTCCTAGCTAATATTTTGGTCTGATCCTGTAAAGATCTGAGTAAAAATTTAGTAAAAATGGACAGCAAAAACATTATTTACAAAATGTACTAAAGTTTGCTTTGTTTAAGCAGTTCTCTCTCTCCTTGTTGAGAAATCTTCAAAATTGCTCTTCCAGGCATTGGATTTCCTTAGATCTGAACAAATATTCTCAAAGATCACTGAGGGAGCCTCAGTATTAATGCTTTTCTAAACTAAATGTGAGCCAATGCAGTTGGCTTGGTTTTTTATCAATGCATACCAGGAATTCCCACTTGCAGAGTAGAGCATTGCTGAAATTAAATAAGCTTCTGACGTGCAGGATAAAATCAAGTGAAAAACAAATAAACACTGTTGCTACACACAATTAGTAAGACAGCTATAAATAAAATGAGGGGGCAATAAAATATTTAAAATGTACAGTTAATTCAGCTTTTTCCCCTGTACTGGCAATTTCCTGTATCTACAGGATTCCTTTATCCAGCAATAAGGCAGAGACATCTTTTTTGACCACCCCAAAACCCAGGATAAGATCAGTCTGGCTAAGGTGATATCTGACCATTTCAGAGCACAGATAAAGGAAAATGTATGGTTTAGGCATAGCAACCACTAAAGGGCTTTTTAATATCTCTAGCTTTTAGCTCCACATGGAAAAGACTGGATTTTATTTGTTTTTTTTNNNTGTTAAGAAAGACATGTTGTAATAGAAGAGAAAGTGCAAGTTACCCTTGATGGTGGATATGACAGGATTGGCTTTAATTACACAGATGAAAATAAACCAATAAAAGTATTCCCCCTTTTTTTTCTCATATTAAAAAGTGTATGAGAAAACTTCACTTTTCCTGCGTTGTCATCTGCTATGTACTTTAAAGTTTTCTCAGCTTCTGGTCTGGTACAAATCACGATTGTAATCAAGAATGAAATCTGGGCCAAAGAATTGCTGACGTCTGAATTTGGTTCCTTCATAATCTATAAAATCCTTTTAGTTTATATTGCTGTGTCAGTCTCTGAAGAAAATTTACCTACTGAAATGTTTTTATTTGGGGGACTGTTACTAATCTAGTTCCTTCTTTTTTATTTTCTAGGGTAAATACATAGTCTGCATAGACCCTCTAGATGGTTCGTCAAACATTGACTGTCTTGTTTCCATTGGGACCATCTTTGCAATCTATAGAAAGGTAAGATTCTTTCATGTACAATAAGAAAAACTATTATTGTGCAGCTTTTGGTGAAATAAAATTTTATGGGAAGACTTAATAAAATATAACTAAACTTGTTTGTGAAAGAGATTTTCAGGGCCAGCTTTAAGTTAAATCTAGTATTTCACAGGTGCATGGATTTGAATTTGAATTAGTCAGGATTTGAATTAGTCTCCTAGAAGATGAAGAACCTATGTGTGCATGGAAACCTAGCTGATGTTTAATTAGCCAGCTAATGTAATTACTCCTTGGAAAAAATAATGTCTTAGGTTTCATGAATATTTGTGTTGAGGCAAAATACCATGTGGTTGTCATCTACTTGGGGAATGTGCTTTCAGGTTTTCTTCTTCTCTGTACTAGTAGTCCTGTTAGCCTGAGGACAAGCTTCAAAAACAAGCCAGAGCTGAAACATGTCATGTGCATTTGAAGTGTCTAATTCACTCTGAAAAGTAGAAACCCTGTCTGAAGGAGCTTGAAATACCAGATTTACAGGTCACAGCATGGGGGAAAAAGTAAATCAGATAAAACACACCCAAACTGTCCATTTCAATCATCATTTTTATGTTGTCATACATCCCAAAATAGCTATTTTCAACTTAATTTTTTTATGAGGGGAAAAAAAACAACAAAAAAGTCCCAACTACTTTTGATCAGCCTTGAACTCTGTGAGTCATGTTTCATTTCTTTTCAACTGCGCCTCAGAATTTTCCTCTGAGCTGTGTTCATCATCACCTACGAGGAGGTACATAGCTCTTTATTATGTCCTTAATCCTTTCCTGCTTCCTGCATTCCTGGTAGGCGTAGTTAGAAGACCATTTCTAGATCAATGTGTTTGTATCCTATAGATAATTTGTATTAGTGCATCCAGTAGGAATCTCAGTTGTGGATCGTGGAAGCATTTGTGCCACCTCATGCATGGATATGGAGAAGAAGATTGTCCCTATCCCAGAGTCCAGCAACGTACCAGCAATAGAAATGAAATAAAATTGGCGATACTCTTTCGTGTTCTAGGTGTCTCCTGATGAACCTTCTGGGAAAGACGCTTTACAGCCTGGACGTAATCTCGTGGCAGCTGGGTATGCGCTCTACGGCAGTGCCACCATGCTGGTCTTGGCCACTTCTGCTGGAGGTGTCAACTGCTTTATGCTGGATCCGGTGAGACTATCTTCTGTTTCTTTGTTTTGGTATTAGGGATTACCAGGTACTGTCTATAAGAGCTGTTTGTCCCCAGGAAAATCAACCAAAGGAGCAGTTTTCAAGGTAGCATGAAGGAATGAAATAAAAGTGTACTTGTACTTACAGCCCATCAGCAATAATGGCAAGAGACTTGCATTCCACCTGCTTGATGCAGCAGTGCCATGTGTTACTCAACAACAGGAAGACAGCTGAGTCAGCAGAGCAAATACACAGCATGTGTAATCATGTGATATTTAAAATGATCAATTTTCTGCAGTACAAAATGCTCTCTAAGTCTTATTTGTCTTCTGCTTAATGCTAGGACTTTAGTAAACCAGAGGAGCAGAAATATTTAACCTTGTTCTGTGTTTTCAGGTCCCACTATGATGTGTAAAAGAGTAAGTGATGTGTGTGGCTGATGTGATATTCTAGCATGCTTTTACCATGAATTTTAAAACAAAAGTCATGCTCATCATAGCAGAAAGTAGTTTTCTTTAGTGGCCTGTTTCTTTGTGATCAGTCAGTCACCTGCCAGTCTTAAATTTTTGTAACCTGCAGTGATCAAGCTGCAGGAAATCCAACTTTGTTCTCTTTGTTTAGTAGCTGCCTTAATAGATGCATGTATTTTTGACTATATTCAGGTAACAGATTTAACTTTCAGCATGCATGCATGTTATCTTGTTTACTCTTAGCACTAACTTGGAAATTTACTTTAGAGAAAACTAAACAGACCAGCCCTTGGTCACAGGCTTCCAGTTAGCCCAAGCTAAAACAAACTGGAATATCTACAGCTATTTGAAGATGTTTATGCATTGGTTCAGCCAGCACTCTCAGTTTCCAAACTCCCCAGAATCTGGAAACTTACATTGTTGTAAATCTAGCAAAAGAGTGGAGAGATAAACAAATTCACAGACAACAGCATTTTTTGGGCATAGAAAAGAGAGAGTGCCTGAAGTTGTAGTATGAAGAAGCTTGCATGACCCCAGGATTCATGCTCTGTCTGTGTTTTATGGATAAACAAAATACTTTGCACATAGACTGCAAAGACCACTTTTTTGTAGGCACTGAATTATTATTAAAAATTGATGGTGGTAGTTAATTTTTATTAAAATGTGTATATTATTGGACTTTGCCTTGGTTTGCAAATAAGTGAGCAATAATGTTAACAAACAGTTTTTCTTTCTTAACTGTTAGGCAATTGGAGAATTCATTTTGGTGGAAAGGGATGTGAAAATCAAAAAGAGGGGAAATATCTACAGTCTCAATGAAGGCTATGCTAAATATTTTGATCCTGCCATCACAGAGTATCTCAAAAAGAAGAAATTCCCTGAGGTAAAAGATCGTGTTTCAGAGAAACTTTTTGGTGACAAGCAACATTCATGATTTCCAGCTTTATGATCAATCATTCATTCTCTTATGCACTGTTCAGAGCTTGTTTTCCTTTCCTGTCTATCTAAGATATAACTTGATGCAGGACTGCTGATGAGAGCACCAGTTGATGTAGCCAGATATTTCAGCATTCTCTAGTACTGCACTCTACCTCTTTTGCATTTTTTTTTCCTTTCTTCCTTTTTTTTCCCCCAATCTTTCTTCCTGAATGAGGGCCTGAGTAATGGTGCTGGAGGCAAAACTGGGCATTTGGTAATCAAGCAGAGAGGAAATCTTGTCTGGTGATGAAGAAATTTGATCAACATGTGTTGTATTGCTGCTTCCTCAGTGCAACATCTGAGTAGCTGAAGAGTGGAGTGGAGATGGCAGTGGGTCACTGCTCGGTGGTGACACGAGCTGTGTCCTAAGGGTGCCTCTCACTTGCAAATCTAGTGTAGTTTCAAGGCCTCCTTTGTGGTTGTGCAGCTTCCTGGTGTCAGGAGGCCCAAAGCTCCAAGGAGTGTCCATAAAAGGTTCTCATGCCTTACACATTTCATCACTGAAATTACTACACTGACAATGAAATGTGAACACCTACTATTATTGTTTGTGTCCCTTCCTGACTTCCTGATCTTGCTTTGAAAGAAGATTGGTGTTTTCATCTGACATCTTTCCAGGCTTAAAGTGTTGTTTATTTAGATATTGAAGTGTACTCCCGGAAGGAGAATAAGGAAATAATATGAGAAGTCAACTATTAATATTTTCTTAACAAAAAAATTTCAGAAGCTGGCAAAAATGGTTGGAAGAAGAAGGAAAAATCACTTCTTTTGCTCTTTTATTTTTCCCTGCTAGAAAAGACAAAGCCCTACTATCAATTCCTAGTAGTCGAATTTTTGCTACTAGAAATGCAGTGTTTTCTGAGTGTTAGAGCCAGTGGAGATCTGGAATACATTTTCACATTTTTCACTTGTTGGCACTGCTGCTCATCTATGCTGAAGTCTTCTGTCATTCCTTTTCCTTGGATTTCCCTGGTTGGAAACTAAGGAGAATACTGACATACTCTCTAAAACTACTTTGAGTATCATCAATGAAGCACAGTATGGAGATGAAAGATGTTAGGACTGCTAAAGGGGCACGTGGGGGAGGTTAACCTGGTGTGCTGTAGAGTTACTTTTATTGAAATGTTTCTCTGTAGGATGGCAGTTCACCGTATGGTGGGAGGTACATAGGATCTATGGTGGCAGACGTGCATCGCACACTGGTGTATGGAGGAATCTTTCTCTATCCTGCTAACTCCAAAAGTCCCAAAGGAAAGGTAAGCCTGAATAAGCCCAGTTACAGGGAATGTTACATTATGTAGACATTCCATTATCAAGATTAATACTTTGGTTGCAGAACCTGTGTTTTGTAACTTGGTAGTTTGTATTTCTTGCGGGGGGGGATACGGCCATCCCTTGCACATGGTCACAAGTGACAGGAACCTGTAGTCAAGCAGCTATTTCAGGGCTGCTGCTCACCTGTTTCAACTGCAATGTCTTCTCTTTATCTGCAAACATACCCAGATCCTGGAACACACCATACAGTGTGCTGCTCAAACAGGCTCCTCTGCACCATGTCAGCTGAAACTGATGGTGCTGGTCCCAACCAAGTAGAATATCACAAAGCAAACAGCCTGCATTACCCTGAGATTCCTAGTACAAACTAGTTTGTAAGAAGCCTAAATGTACTTGGCCCATTGGGAGAAGCTCTGCCAAAGAGAAAACCATTTGCCTCTTGTATGTGGTAACAGGACTTCATCTGGAGGAACTGTGCCTGGCTGCATCTGCCAGGACAATGGTCAGTCAGGGAAAATCACACACTTACAGGCTGACAAGGGGACTGTTTAGTCTGTAAAGACCTTTGATCTGTTTTGTAATTGTCTGTAAATTATTGCTTCAGGTTGCAGATAAGATACAGTTATTCATTAGAGAAACCTAGTGGCACACTCGGAGCTAGTGTTTTTCTTTATTTCACACAGTCCTATGTGGTCTACCTTGTTAATGGTTGTGTCTTAACATACAAGCTTTATCTCTATGTAAATAGAACAATGTAAACATGGAGAAAGATTGGGCACTCGAATTGGGCAAATCCAGCATTCACTGTGTTTTGTTTAGAAGAAAAATCCACACAATTTCATTACTGACTTAATGTTTATATGAAATAATGATTACTTAGAATATTGATTGGTTTAAAATCAAATGCCAAATATATTTACATTTAATGATTTTTTGGTATTGCCTGGCCTGACTTCTGTCATTTTGACTTTTGTCTTCTAGCTGAGACTGCTCTATGAATGCAATCCTATGGCTTTTGTTATTGAGAAGGCTGGGGGAATAGCAACCACTGGTCATCAAGCAATACTAGATATAGTGCCTGAGGATATCCACCAAAGAGTACCTGTTGTCTTGGGGTCTCCTGATGATGTGAAGGAGTACCTTGAGATAGTCAAGAAGCATTCAGCTAAGTAAAGAAAGCTTGCTGGATTCACTGTGCACAGGGGATAAAATGTCTTACAGCTGAACCAAAGAACATGCTGCAGTACTGTGAGATTGAGCTGTCTGACTTTCGTAGCAAAAGAGCAAATAAGCCTTATTTTCATAAGATTTTTTTAAAGTGAAATCTTGTGCAATTGCGTTGTGCAATGAAAGCCATTAAAAGATTGCATTAAAGGAAGCATTAAAAATTAAAACAATGGAAAAATATGTTTTCTTTTTCATTTATCATTTGTGGTTACACAAGGAAATATTTGGTTGCATTCAGTCTCTAGGGCGGAGAGATTCAGCTTTCTCAGACAAGTTGCAGGCTATCAGCAGTACATCTGACTCTGTCCTCATTTAAAAGTCTTGGGAGGAAGACTCAGCAGCCTCTTACAGTGAGTGACCTTCCCTAGACCAGTGTCTATGCCCCAGAAGTTGCTCGCTGTTCTTCAGTCTGCGTTTACTCTGACTGAGAATTAAGGTTTGTGAAACATGGTCATTAGTGTATGTTAATTCTTACACATGATATTAATATTGCTGGTTGCCACTCTATCAGATCCAGTTACGCAAGGATGGAAAATGACATGGTAGGGTGGAGGGAGTTTAATAGGATAAAGAGTATGTACAGACAGCTTGTACATGAATGGATTCTGCTGTGATGAGCTGGCTATCTTTGCCAGAAATTAACCTGCTTACTTGATGAAAATATGAACCTGTGTGTTGCTAGCAACCCCCACCAGATGTTCTTTGTTTTATTTTGGGATTGGGGATTACCATGGGAAAGGATTCTGCTGTGCAAGCAGAAGGGAGGTGCAAAGATCCCCCCAAAGCATACTGACATTTAATACGCTCATTCAGAGCATACTGCTAGGCAGAGTATGCTGCTAGGCAGAGCATGCTAGGGCTTGGGAGCTAGATGGGCTGTCCGCCTGTCTGGATACAGTTTATGGCTGTCACACAAGCTTTTTGAATCAATTAAAATCAGCAAATCTTTAATATTTCTCACTTACCTTCACCAAACTCAAAGTAAGGATCTCATGGATGTTGTTGTGGATAGACTGGCATTGAACATTGACTAGATTAAAGGTCTGGGAGGCCCTGTCTAGGGGTGCTGTGAGCTGTAAGCCTGCCTGCCTGAGGGCTTTGCATATAGACGTGCAGATAGCCTGACTGAGCATGGTTCTTGTAAAACAAAAAAAGGAGTGTAGGGGAACCTGGAGTCCATGGTGCAAGGCCATGCTCTGTGAGGGCTCACACAGATAAAAACCTGGGGACCCTCTGACAGGTCATGCTGGGGGATTTGGAGGCATACTGGCAAAACTTGTATGTATGCATCTGTTCTCCAAACTGATAGGGGGCAAGACATATCTGTCAGGGAGTAAATGGCCTAGTTTCTGCTGAAAATGTTCATTCTGATGAGACTTTGCCAGAGGAGACAAGTTTCAGGGACCTGAGGCCTTCAAGGTCTGTGAGAGTGCTGGCAATAGTCAATTTGGACTACAGTGCCCCAATGGTCTGTTAGCATGGCTTATCAGACAGTATCCGCAGCAGCAATTTTTGCCTAGTTACTGTAATTCCTTGTCTGTATTCTGCCCTCAAGCTCGACAAGAATCCTGGACTGCATATATCTATTTTTAATACACCATACTGGCAGCATGTAAAGGTTATAGGAGGAAAGTCAATACTGCCCGTGTTTGCTAGGTCACTTCCCAGTGTTTTGGTTTTGCCTGTAGGCTGACATTTTATAGTTAGTACTTTACCCATTGTGAGCTGGGTACTAATCAGTAATATGTAAGCCCACATTTGAACAATATCCATGGCTAGCCACCAGTGGGGAAAACTATTCTGTAATCTTCCACATCCCCCTTTCCAGAGCTGTCTCTGCCTGCCAACGCAGAGCAGGAAGGTGGGTTTGTCACAGTGTCCTCTGTCAGTCTCTGTGGCAGTTTTACCCACTGCCCTCCTCAGAGACTGCACTGTGGCCTTTGGTGAAAGGTCACTGGCTCCAGTTTCAGCTGGCGCCATCCGAGCAACTAACATTTCATATCATTTAGAAAAGGTGTCACCTTTAAGACTCAGGACTGGCCCATACACCAGTGCAAGTGCGAATAATCCCCAGAAGCTCTTTATATTAGAGGCTGAATCTCCAACTCACAGATCTGTCAAATTGACACAGATCTATCAAATTGAGATGTTTATTTTTTTAACCTTCCTATGCTATTCCAACCCCTTGTACTGAGACGTTCTCAGGCTTACAGACAATCATCACACGTTTTTGACACAATCTGATTTCTTCCTACCTTCCCAAAATGGTAATTATATATATAGCCTAATCCTTCAGTATAATCATTTGGGTTATTATCATTCAGTGGGATCACAGTATTTATCAAAACAGGGTGAACCTTTCATGCAATCCAATTGTGTGCCTTTTTCTAAGTTTTATTTCTCTTTTTGCTACACTGTTGACTGCAGTATTTATGGAAAGTTTGGTTGAAGAGTCTGTGTTCTTTACATTATAATGTAGGTTAAATTCTTATTGGAGGACTGTTATTTGAGCAGCTCAAAGAATTGTGCTTTATATATACTAAAAAAATCCAGTACCTATAAAAAATATTTGCAGATTAAAAACAAAAAAAAAAAAAGGAGGCAAATAGTGGACTTATTAGCTTTGAAAACACCCTTTGAACCACTAACTCCAAAACAAACTTTCTGTTAGAAGATGATCTGAACTTTGTCTTTTTGACCAGTGTAAAAGATCACTTGAAATCAACAGAAGATCTGCATGTGATGTTTTGACAAAAGTTAAAAGCCAACCCCCACCCCGTTTCTTATTTGCTGATTTGATTTGGTGTGCTTATGGTATTCCAGCTAAACAGCAAAGCGATTTTGCATTAAATGCATTTTAGTACTGGTCAGGCTGATAGCTACCATGATGATGAAATAATGTGCAGAATGTAGTGGCTTTACTGTAACCTAGCAGGTATTTTTGCGTGTATAACATGAAACCTGTCACCTTATTTTATTAATCCTACCGTGTGCTATCCCAAAGCTCCCTACATACATTATTTTTTGTTTTCTACAAAGTCTGTTCAAAAGAAGAAAGTCACCTAAGCAGGCAAAACATGCTCTGTAATGTTTGCCTTGTGATGTGAACAGTATCCCGTACATTTAACTATATCACAGTAGTAGAAGTCTTCAAGATTCCTTTCTTCTTCAACCATTGCCTTGGAGAATGTAGTGCAAAACCAGCCTGTTGCTCCATCTGAGCAACTCTGCTCACCAGTCCTTTTTCCACCTTGGAACAGGACTGGAAAAACCTCCACAAAGCTAAGCACGTGTGATGGAAGCCGTGCTGAACTCTTTCTTTCTACTGGTGGCTAGTGTTCAGTGCTGTCAGCCTCTAAAACCCTTTTTTGCAGCTGATTTCAGAGTAGAATATCTTAGCATTCAAATCCATTCAAAACTCTACAAGTAATGTGTTGCTCATAGATGAAGAGAGACTTCTAGGAAAAGCTATATAAATGCTAAAGATTAAAAAAGGAATGTCAAGGGAAATCAAAAATTTTTGGCTTCAGCTGCTCCTGTAAACAAAACCACATCAGGTATACATTTTGTTACTGAATTTTGCTCCTGTGTTCCTGGGAAGATTTTACTGCTGTAATTTGGGTTACAGGAGTAGTAGTGGAACTTAATGAAGCTTTTCTTCTGTCACTCCAGATTTTCTTGTCTTGCTGGTGGGCTTTCCATATCTTCTGCTTAAAAATAAGAGTGCTGCTAGTAACTAAAATGAAGGCTGCAGTGTATAGTTGCTCTTACTGCCTAGTCGGAGTGGCAAGACAGTGCTGTAATTAAAATCTGTAGCTCCAATATTACAGATAGCATGTGTCTAATGCACAATTTAATACATGGAGAGTTTCTATCTACCTTCACATTGGCATCATGTGCTCCAAGTACATTGCTTGTAAGGAGTTACTGCCAGCATAATTGCAAATTTGGACATACCTATATTTACATGGTGCACTACAACATGAAAGCCAACATAAAATTTCATTTTGTGAGTTATGTCATTGACATGCTTAAATCAGAGAAGTTTAATTTCTAAATTATTGAAGAAATAATTACTTTGTAACTAGTCAAGCCACAGCTAACCAATACTTTTTATTCACTTGAGCACTGTAATATTACAAACAACCCAAACCAGAAATTAAATCATTAAAATGGAACTGCAGCAGACCAACCAGCACCATAAAACACTTGAACAAATGCATGTTTCGATACAGCCCTTCAAAACCCTCCTTCAGGGCAGAGGCCAAAAGAGAGTGAACAAACAGGGCTTATGGGAAGGGAACTTCACTGTCTGGAGTCACAGTGCTGTGGGACACTGTGGCATGCATGGTTACCGCTGCCTGGTGCCTTCATTTCTGATGCCTTATAAATTGTGCGTTGCCTTGGCTGTGCTGAGCCCATTGCTGAGCAGGATCTAAAGGAAAGCCATTTCCAAGTACACCGCCAGCAAGAGTTTTGCATTATAATCAGTCTGATGTACAGTGAGGATATGGAACTAGATCTGCACAGAGCTAATTTCAGTGCCAATTTCCAGATGAGCAGTAGTTGCTCAGCTGTAGTCCTGTCTCAGGCTCCTTTCCTGCGCCCCAGCGGACCCATGGAGCCAGCCTGTTATTCTGAGCACTCAATCATGTGGTCTCAGAAACATCTTAATAAATTCTGACCAGCAACACAGCCAACAGCTTCGCCTCAAAATAAAACAGCTACCCAGGATCTCAACACAGCAAGAGAGCATCTTGTTCAGTCGAGAAGACAGGAGCTCTGGTACCCAGCAAAAATGACCGACAAAAGCCCCTTTGAAACAGATATGCTGACACTCACACGATTTGTTATGGAGAAGGGACGCCGCGTGAAAGGAGCGACAGGGGAGCTGACACAGCTGCTCAACTCCATGCTGACTGCCATAAAGGCCATTTCTGCTGCTGTCAGAAAGGCAGGCCTTGCCCACATGTGAGTCCTACCTTGTGCTACAGGGAGGAAGAGGAGGTAGAGAGACACCTACTTGCATAGCAAGGCTGGGGAGCGGGCAAGGGTTCATAAATACCTTGGAAGGGCCTTTTTTAAGATGAGTGAGGTCAGAGCTTGGATTATCAAGTGTGGGAAGTAGGAGAGCTCTCTTTCTGGAGCATTTTAATACTGGGCACAAGATAGGCATCTGAACTAACTGCTCTTCTGTAATGTTTTACTTTAAAAATGTAAGTCAGAACAGAACTTCAATGCACTGCTCACCTTGTTAACTCTTGAACTTGTTGATACTGATCTATTTTTAAATCTACTGTGAATTTGCTGAAAATCACACTGTGATATTTTTAATGCAGAATATATCACTGTGATTTTTTTCTGCTAACATCCAAGCCCTCTGGTAAACTGTGCAAATCAGGCCTTGGCTTATCTCGGGAAGCTGATTTTCTGTCTGTCTGCTGTATAAGCAGTGCTCTAAAGCAACTGTGAGAAACTCCACATGCTGTTGTACCTGGGTCTATTTCTCTTTCCTTCCTCAAGCAGTATCCCTCAATCAGGGTTACAAGGCAGGGAGTCCCTAAAGGACCTATATGAATAACAAATACAACAATTTGGCACTCAGTGCTTTTGCAGATGGAGTAAAAAGTGGCCTTAGCAAAGCCTGGAAGGTACTGAGCTCTTCCACACAGACAAATGCAATAGACATCAGTCTAAGTCTTTTAATGGTGATCTATCTGAAGGAGTTCAGAGATATGGAATGCCCTAATAAAACTGCATTTAAAATAGAAAGTTCTTGATATGTATCAAAAGATATGTTTCTGAACATGCCTGAGTATGCACTTACACTTGCATGCATGAAAGAGGCAAGGAATACCTTTGTGAAAAAATGTCAATATTTATAATTTGTTCTGGAGTTTGGGGCTTTTTTTCCTCTCACAGAAACACCAAAATGTGTGACGCTAAGGGTTGGGGGGTTTTTGTGCTTCTGCTGATTATTTGGTCCAAGTCCTCAATCATCTTTGCAAATCATTAATTCAATATCTCACAACTATTGCCCTCACTTTACAGATGTGGACCACAGTGTGTAGAGAGGACATGAAAACTACTCAAAGCTAACCACAGTATAAGGCTCCTATGCCCTTACTCTTAAACTATGCTTTTTGTCTGTTCTACTAGGTGAAACTGAGCTATTTTGCCTCCTTGAATTATAGAAACAGTTTTTCTTACACAATTTTTATCTTTAAATAGGCAATCTCTGAAACAGCTCATAAGAGTAGAGAAAAGATTTGTTGGCTAGAGGTGGAATAACCACATATACTTCTTCCCCTTCAGAAAAAAACGAAACCATCCATTACATTAAGGAGAAAATGTTTTATTCTACAAACAAAAAGCTTCAGATATTGACTCAGAAATATCTGAAGTATCCAAACACAGAAATTAGTAACTTACACCTGAAACTAACCATTAAATTTCAGGAATTCCCATGGCAAACTTTCAACCACTGTGAAAGTGGCTTGCATCCATCTGCATTTGTGCAGTGAAAAAGCTCTGATTTTTCTAGCCCCTCCAAATAGGAGACTGTGAAATGTCTTCTTTAATGTTAAAGCACTAAGCATGAATTTTTAACAAATTTTCAATTCAAAAGTGGAAGAGAACTTCTTCCAAGTCATAGACCTGAGCTGGGATTGTGCCTGAAAACAAACTAACTGGAGAAGAGGTACTTACCACTTCCTGAAGATCGTAGTCCTTTTCAAAATCTCAAACTTGGCACTCAAAAATAGAATGTCTCAAAGACGCAGTACTTCTGAAAACCAAAGGCAGCTTTGAGCTCTGGATAAGACAAAAGATCTACTCCACTCCCAGCTAAGGCCTGCACTGACCAACATCATCCTAGGCACTAATTAATTGTCTCTTTCTCCTCCTTTCTCCTGCCTGCCTTCTTTTTTCTCCCTTAAAGAATAAAAAAGCTATATCTTTTCCCTCTATGGTTGTTGTATTTCTAAGCTGCCCAGAACATGCACATTAGGTCTAAACAGTGCTTCTTCAACTGGAAATCTCAGAAACATATATACTACTATACTATGTCAGTAGCATACTGCTTAAATCAGGTTAGGGATAAGAAGCATCATCCTAACTCAGCTGAGGATCACCAAATAAAACAGACCTTGATTCTGAGATACAGTTCCATATAGCAAATTCAATGGGGATGTCTTTAAAGTCCTGATTTGCAGCTGGCTGGGGACTGAGTGAATGTGGGTTAAAGGACCATCACAGAGCTCTCAGCAGCCAGTGGCAGAAAATAATGCAGATGCTCACTGCATTTTCTTCTTCCTCAAAACTGCAGCTCGCTGCTTCATGGGACTGCTAGGGAAGCCAGGCACTTACTGCCTGGGCTGTAGGCTCTGCCTCTGGCCTGGAGAACACTCACACATGACCAAAAGAACCTGGGTAAAGCCCCAAAATGATACCATTGTCCTTTCTCTTTCTCATGCATGCTTTTATTTTCTAGCAGAAGCAAGAGTCTTATAATGCACCTTAGCTGTTTAATCCAAAGATTTTATAAAGGTGTAGGATAATAAGAGGAAGGAACCACCTTGACTTGTTAGGTTTTTGTTTCCTAAAAGCCTGTAATGGTGGCCTCCTTCAGGTTGCTTGACATTTTTACTGTTCTATAGGTTTGGTATAGCCGGAACTGTGAATGTGACGGGTGATGAGGTGAAGAAGCTAGACGTATTATCCAACTCCCTGGTGATTAATATGCTCCAGTCCTCCTACAGCACGTGCGTCCTGGTTACAGAGGAGAACAAGGAGGCCATCATCACCCCGAAAGACAAGCGGGTCTGTGCAGCTCCTGCCTTCAGGGGGGTTGTCGGCTCACGCAGCAGCAGGTGGCACTCTTGCTTCAAGTATGAGACCTGGCCCTGGCTCCCCCAAACCCAACCCTTCCCCGGGGAATTCAGAAAATTTGCACCATTTCTGGGCTGTTTTGATTAAAAACTGTAGTGGGTGGCATGATTTCAACAGCTAAAAGAGATGTGGAGAGTAAAATTATTATTAAAGTTTTCTGAAGGGGGGAGAATAATTATTTTTAAGCTTGTTAACACATCCCAAATCCCAGTGTACTATTACATTCCCTGACCACCGGTGCAATGGTTTTGGATTACATTAGTATTTAGCGAGATAAAATGAGATGAGAGGCTGGCAGAACTGAGTTTTATGTTACATGTCCAAAGGAAACACCTGGCTGCTTCATCAGGCTTCCCCCAGGAGGGGATCCTATTACGGCGAGTTACTGTTCACGCTGATGTAACCCGCCCTTTCCTGAAGATTTTTTCTTTCTGCCTTCTTACCCTCAAACCTCATAACACAGGGAAATCCTTTCTTTCTCAGCAAAAACTAGCAAAACTAACCAAATTTATTCGAGGAAGATACTTGCTTCCAGAATGAGTCTCTCCTTTTGCTTTTAAACGATTTCTTGCACTGCTTGGCAGCGGAGGACTGCTCCTCTCTATAATCTATTTGTGCTGTCTGAGCAGAAACCTGTCCTCTCCAATTTCTCTGGCAGGCCCTTGGGGGTCGGTGCTGTGCTGCAGGGCCAGCTGGGTCAGCAGTGCAGCCTTCTCTGACGAGCCGTATCAGGCATGCTTGGAGGGCTAAACGCAGACCTAAAAACGTGATTTTTCAAGTAAAAGGAAATAATAATGCAAAACAGCATATTGTTTAATGCTTCCCTTGCCACTTCTGTTTTAGGGTAAATATGTGGTGTGCTTTGACCCCCTTGATGGTTCGTCCAATATAGACTGCTTGGCACCAATAGGAACAATATTTGCCATTTACAAAAAGGTAAGAGGATGGGCAAATCACACACGGCACTTGGTGCAAGTAAAATGTCTTGGGTTTATCACTTTGCCTGGTTTCTTTCCTTTGTCCCTTAGATGTCTCTGGGAAAAAAAGAAGCCTTAGAAAGAGTAGACGATCCCTCGGTATTCCCGTGTGTTAAAATGCTGCCTCAATTCACAGGAAGGGGACACCCAGCCCCATGGAATTGCTAGGCGGCAGCACTTCCCTCCTCCACATACAAAGGCGCTTAGCTGCAGCCATCCCGCCCCCAGGGCAGCTGGTTAACTCCTTCAGGGGTGCTGGGCTCAGTGTCCCGGTGCCGCAGTATTTGTCCTCCCGGGCACTGTGTGCGGCGGGCTGGCGGCCCCGGGCCGTGCCGTGGCCAGCAGCCGCGGCCTGGCAGCGCTGGGCCTGCCTCGGGAGGGGCTCGGAAGGGCCGCAGCCATGGAGGCTGACGGAGGCCATTACCTGCCTCCGTCGGTAGCCTGTCTGCTCCCACGGGGCTGCGCACAACAGCAGCTAAGCAGCCAATTCCAAATGCTAATGGTTACAGTCATGCCAAGTCTTGTGATTTCTTTGCTAATCTCCCAGCAGTTGGTGGTTTTTTTTCCCGAAGCCTGAGCTCACGGTCATATGACTGTGGGAGACCCTCAGCCATTGCTATTGTGAAACAGCAGTTTACAGTACTTGTGACTTCAAAGAAGCCTTTGCAGACTCAGATGCTGCGCTTCAAGCAAATGAAGATAGGTTTTTAAAGTCTCTCTCACCTTTTCACTCGTAATTTTCAGCTGGCAAGTCCTTTGTTTTTACGTTTCTTGCGGGTGATACAATAGCCATCACTGTTGAGAATATGCATCCACTAGTGAATCATATAGTTGTGGCACAATCTCAAGAGGGTCACGGCACAAGCCAAGTCCTGGAATTTGGCTGTCCACACTGCTACTGGTTAGTGCAAACCCACACCACAGAGCAGTGCAGGCCAGACAATACAGAGGTTGTGCCTGGGTGTGATTCTGGAAAAAGCGTCCCCGGGACGACATCCACTACCGTGCAGTACCTTGCTTTTTGCAGAGAAAAGAGCTTGTCTGTGTTGGTGAAATCCATGATATATCCCAAGGAAAGAGACCGCCACCCTTTTCATTTATCTCTCTAACCCTAAATGACAACAGCACTCCCAATATTTGCAGTAGGCAATAGCTGCATTGTCCGATATTCTTAAAGGTGGTAAGAACCATCTTACATCTTACTAAACATTATCTTTCTCTTTAGAAATGCTGGGTTAACTTACTCTTGGTTAACTTACAGTTCCTTATGTAACTATAAAGTCAAGTGCTCAATGTGGTTAATATAGCTGGTTGAAATGCCAATTAGATTTCTCTGCCATCTTTTACTTACCTGTAATATGTGTGAAGACTATGGACTGCCCAGGATTCTGATTCAGAATAAGAACATTTTCCAGATTTCCAAATGTTCAAGATTTCAAATAGTTTTCTGGTCCTTTCACAGTTGCTGTATTGTATATTAACATATTTGTTATAAACACTGTTTCTAGTTTACCAGTTTCCATGTGGGTAGATAACTTTCAGTGCTTCATAAAAAGAAAATTACTTCGCTTTGTACAAATAGTTTGGATCCAAATGAAAATGCTGTTTTTAGAATAAAGAAGCATTTGTCAATTAAAAGATCAATTGTACCAAAAAATATTCATTTTTGTCTGGAAAATTAGAAACATTGTTGAATTTACAGGCTTTCACTTAAGTAGCACTTTCCATTAAAATGCTAATTAAAAAGTACTAATGCTAATTAGTGCACCTTTCCCTCAGACAGCACAATATCATAGCAACATTATTACCTTTAAACACTACTAACTTCAAATCCTTTGAAGTTATTAAATAATTAGGGCTTTATTGATTGTTACTAAGGGGTAGTGTGAAAGAATAAAAGCGAGATGTTTATCCCAGTGGATAAGTACAACTTAGGAAAGAAAACATAATTTCTGGCCATTTAAGGTTCATTAATAACATTTATGAAAAGGTAGAACAATTATGGTTCCAAAGGATGACCCTTAGCATCTACCAATTCTGAGATGAGCGCATGTCTGATTTTTTCACCACGTATCACCTTAACTTCATTTCCAAAGGCATGCTCTTCAGAGCAGAAACCCTTGGCTCATTTTAGAAAAAAAAATCCAAAACAGATAATAAGCACTCTTATATGAAGGCCAGTCTCAGACAATACATTTCAATCCTGAAAACAGTTGTCTGACCATGGTCGGAGGGACCATTTCCTCATGTCAGAAAAGCACTGTATCAATTTCTTAGTGAAAGCCATGAGGAAATGAATGCTGTCTCAGGTTTATTTAATTTTCCACCTGGCCTCTGCTTTCTGAAACAAGGGTGGTGCTGTTGAAAGTCGGAAACACCAGAAAAGTGGGGCTGAGGGAGGAGCCTTGCAGAATCAGAAGGGTATCAGACCTTGACAGCTGCTGCTGCTGAGGGGCTCTCAGTTGCCAAAGCCTCAGGATGAGGTGACAATAAATATTTTTTGCTTGGGTTCTTCCCAGGTTTTCATGCCACTGAGCTGAATCTACAACACTTAATTCATACTGCACAAGTATGCTATGAAGCTATCTTGCTTTGTTTCACTCTGGTTTTAATTCGTAACTTTGCCCTATGCCTCTGATGTGTTTTATTTGCTACCCTTCACTGTCATGCGGACAATGTCCTCCCCTCCACATGGTCCCTCATAGAGAAGGTGTAAGAATTCCATATAAACACAAAGGATACTCATGAAACACATGATACAAATGAGACCTGGAAATTGAGTCATTTTAGTGCTTCTTCCAGTGCTGATGAGAATTTCCTCATATGATGTCAGGCAAATCACGCACACAAAAATTTTCAAACTCAGATGTCAACTGAGGGTACCCCTGTCACCAAACTCCACAGCCCTTGTTTCGTCTGCTTCACACCAATCATGAGTTATAGTGATAGAGTCACTATAACTCATTATTTGCAGCACATCTGTCTATTTTATTGCTTTGCATAAAGACCTCTAAAAGTATTTCACTACCACCATCACAGTCAAAATATGATGGACAGGAAATCCATCTGTGCACCAGAAAGATGAGAAAATAGCAATTGTCAGAGTGTACTGGCCAGCTTAATTCCCTGGTTTGTTTAATAGTACATGGTACTTGGCAGGACTAAACTCCTGCGGCCCTAACAATGAAGTATCAGCTGATCTGTAGCTTTTTCACATTCTAACTAGGCCTGCAAAATGTTTGTTTCAAACTGAGCTTTTCTCCTTTTTGGAAGCTAGCTCTTGGAAACACAGTTGCGAACAAGGATGAAAAAGCAAGTGAATTCAGCTCCACTGCCTATACCTTGAGGGAGGAGTTCCCCTGTTTTTTTCAGAATAGTCAACAAATATATAGTTTCTCAGCCATATTAACATAGAAAATGCATTTAAGAAATAGGACTGGAAAACTCATCTCAGAAAAAAAAATATTTTAAAACAAGATCGCACATAACCAGAAGTTATGTTGTGTATACACCGTATTCTAGAAAACACTTTGCTTTATTTATGCAAAATACTTTTTTCTTTAATGAGAAGAGCGTACAGAAAGCTATGACAACTATAAAATGTTTGAACCTGTGTAAATACATGTTTAATTCTTCATTTAATGTTGCAAATAATTAGTCTGCTATAGGCAATCATTGCTTTTGATGGTGAGATGATTATGCCATAGGGATATAATTTTGAAAGAGATGATGCTATGTAGGCCATAATAGTTGGTGTTGTAAGGATTGTTTTACAAAGTACTGGCTACTATTAGTCAATATTCAATGTGCTGAAATATGCAAACAAAAGTTGAAACTACTCTTCCTTCGTTATCTGTGTTATCGCCTCTTGGAATAAGCAGTTTGACATAATTTCAAGGGATTGAGTACCACATATATTTGTACATGCTATATTTCAGCTCCCGTAAAGAGCTGGTTGTCAACTGGATTTTTTATTTCCACAGAAGAACTTAATAATAATAAAAAAGATTTTGAGCAAAATACAATTAAAAACTGTAAGTGAAGTAACGAAAGTCTTTCAACTGAAAATAAAAACATTTTGTTGTGAAATTACTGTCTTCATGTACCAAGAAAGTTGACATTTTAGTGTCCCACATCTCAGTTTTCCTCTGGGTGAAATGGAAATGATGAATGGGATCACCTTGCTAGGACCCAGATGGGCAAATATTTTATTTTCTGCACAAGAGATTCTTCATGCTTTTTTTTTTTTTTTACTAGATATTCAGGGCTATTCCTGCTCTTTCTATTTAGCTGCTGCTCAATCTAAATAAGCCCATGCACTGAGAAACTGTCTGAGTTTGGAACAATAAAACACTAAGCCATGTACTGAAGAAAAGAGGGTTTCTCGTTTCAATTCCTCATGGGCCACCACCAAAATATCCACACAAGATCCACCAGAACTGGTGAACTTTTAATCAAGCATTGATATCAAGCAAACCCTACCCATTTTGTAGTCGCAGGAGGTGAAGACTGGAACCAGCCCTCCCAAATATTGTTGGCTGTCCTCATTCCTTGCCCCATCCTGCAAACTCTTGTTAGCCATGGCTGAGGCACACCCCTTGGGCTGGCTGGAAATATTTACACCATGGTTGCTTGGGCTGCTGTTGTTCCATGATAACCAAAGTGCCAAATCAAAATACGAGTGTCAGAAATTGATTAAAAGCACGAAGTACAATGCCACCTGAATGTTCTATGTAGAGTTATATATGCGTACCTGCACACATGCACATTTTACATAATCAAATGCATTTGTTATTTTGTATATAGTATGATGAACATGTGTATATAATATAGGAACATTTATGTCCTTTCAGTTGTGTGTCTCTTCCATAGACCAATGCATAAACTCAGTTCCATCATGCTGCACCATATACTATTGTATTCTGTACTATGGAAGCATTTTGCCTGTAATGTCAATTAAAGCATTTCTCTCAGTTATTCGCTCTGAGGGGTGTCAGCATGATAGGTTATGTTACATTTACAGAAAATTAGTACCTCTGCTCTGTCTCAGATTTCTGATGATTCTGAACTAATAGCCTGGGCTGTAATGCTAAGGGATCAGCTTTGTGGCAGGTATCATATTGATTGCATGACATGTATAAAATAACAAACTCTCATGGTCCTGTCCCAGCATGTGCACGTGCCAGTTCCAAACTTGCTCTTAATGAGTGGGAACAATCTCTGTTTTGGTTGTTTCAAAGGCCTGCATAGACAGAAAAAGGAAATCTGTCACACATTATTGCTGAAATATTGTTTTTATTATTCATTATCCAAATTTAACCTTTGGTCCAATTGTAATATTTCCTCAGGAAACAGATGGCGAGCCCTCCGAAAAAGATGCTTTGCAGCCTGGACGCAATATTGTTGCTGCAGGCTATGCTCTGTATGGTAGTGCTACGCTGGTTGCCCTCTCCACAGGGCAAGGAGTGGACTGCTTCATGCTCGATCCGGTACAGTTGTGATGTTGGTCATATTGAATCTATCTTTTAGAGTTTTCTGTGCTTGGTTTTACTTGTTTTTGTTAATCCTTGTCTCTGTAATCTATCCATGTTATGCAATTGTTTTTTCATGTCCTGAAGCATCCCAAGATTTTTTACAAGTATTTGATAACACATGAGGATGTTGATTGCAATACCTGCTTGGGTTTTTCTACTTATTAGAAAGCAATTAAGTTAAATTCTCAATTAAGTGTTTGAAATCCTCTTAATCCAAGCCAACACTTCAGAAAATATAATCTGTACAGTGTCTTTGTCTTCACTTAAAGGAATCTGTGTTTACTTTATCCTTGATTTTTCTGTCTGAAGAAGAATATCAGCATGTTCACTGTTTAGCCAGAGGCAAGGACCATTTTTTTGATAGCTCATGCCCAGTGATGTTTCATTTCCTGAGTGCAGTACAGTTATATGACTGTCACCTACGGTGCATACCCAAACATTTGCAAAAGCACATCAATGCCTGTACAACTGAACATGTGCCACTCTTTGGTGCCCAGGAACACAGTAAGTGTTACTGTGGGAATGCAGAAAGATCATTCATTTGTAAAACAAGAATTAGATAAGGGCAATTACATAGGAGTTTCATTTCTTATGTTGTTTTGTTTTGCTTTTTTATTAAAAGGATTAATTATTTCCAAAACTTCTTGTAACCTTTGTAAGTAGTCTCATTCCAAGTGGAAAGAACTGGGAGATGAACTGCTTTGGTTAAGACAGAGAAAGAGAAGGTGGAAGTTGAAATCAAACTGCACAGAGCAACACATGAGAGTAGTTGACCACATTCACTTTAATATATTTAGACAAGACAGGCAAGAAGGTTAGAAAATCAGAAGATAGTGTCATTTCTTAATTTGCAACTTTATGATTTGTGGACAGAGATTCATGATCTGCTTTCAGGGCTGATTGGTGTTCTTTTGATACTCTATTCCAAGTCAGTTTTGTTTATAGTATCAATGTGACAAGTTTTCATTAATTTAATGCAAATTCTCTGCTTTCTTCTCTTTTTGAAAAACTGTGAGGTTATACACCAGACTGGTGCTGAAAGAATCAAGCTGTGCTAGCATTTCTGCCATCTCTAATGTGACAACTGTTACAGAAACTCAACAAAATTTTCTACTGCTTGCTAATATCTAATTTATCCTGTCCTCTAGGGTCTTGGTGAATTTATTTTGGTGGACAGAGATGTTAAAATCAAGAAGAAGGGAAAGGTATACAGTCTCAATGAAGGTTATGCTAAATATTTTGATCCTGCAATGACAGAATATTTGCAAAAGAAGAAATTCCCAGAGGTAAGAAAATATTAGCACTGTACCCAATGTACTGTGCCCTGGCAAGCACTGCATTCCATGGAGTCCTGCCTGATGGAAAAGGATTTGAAGGTCTTCCTGAGTTCAGACCCATGTAACCCTTTCATACCACCAGGTCCATTTTGGATGCATCTAATGGAGCTTTTTATTTGTCATCCTGACTTCTTTTCTAACTTAGACTTCGGTAAATAAAACCCTATCTTATTTGCGTGAAGGGAAATGTGCTGAAGAACCAGATTTTTCAACAAAACTCTGGAACTGTACACATTAAATTTGGGGATACCCTTGTTTTCTAGCTTCATCTGAATATGCAGTTCAGACATATGTGCAGCTGGGCTAGATTCCATGTGCTGCTCAGAAGATGTTTACAGGAATCTGGGTGACATCACATTCTCCTTCCTGTATCTGCTTTCATCTGAAAAATGTAGTATCATTCTTGCATGGTCTACTTGTATCACATGGAGCATGAACCAACCTATAGGCTGGGGAGAAAACCTAGACATATAGTGTGTGGCACAATTTCACTGTATTTGGTTGTTAAAGTGAGACATCCCATGTCTGATGAACTTCCTCAGACAAATACAGTTTTGTGTGGCCTCTTATCAATGCTAGGAGGACATAACTCAGTGTGGAAAGCTGGAAGCTATGTGAAGAGTAATTCGTAATGAAATATGGTAATGTGGATCAGCTCAGGACTTAATTTGGTCAGGAAACTGGTGTAAAACTCCTCCTATTAAAAAAAAATCAGATAGTTTTTAAGCTATTAGTTGTCAGTAATACTTGTAATATGGTTCACATTAAATAATGGATTCAGTAAAAACCTCAGGATGCTGTACAAGGGAAATATCATGAGTAAGCATTTAAACTATGGTCCCATGAGATAAGCTCCTCCTGAGCTAAAAAAATCTGGATCGGCTACTACATCGGCTATAGCTGCAAGGCTACTGACGGAATATCAAACCCTCTTTTTCATATTACCCAGATTGTAGCTACAGAGAGTGTCACATCGCAGCATTCTAAATATATTAACTTTGAATATTTGAGGTTATTTTGGGACTTCAAAGTCTGCATTCAGTTCAGCTGTGAGAGAAGCAGAAGCCCACAACACAACTTTCGTACTTCCTGAAACCTAATCCAGCTGGGAAAGGGAAGGACATCTGTGTTTCTCATTCTGCTCATGTTATACTAGGCTATGGATTCAGTATAATGCTCTAAGATTGGATTTATTAATTTGTGGTTTTGCAAATCACCAAAATGTTGTTTAAAGTAAAACTCTTAAACAAATGCATCAACCCCAGGCAACCAGGAAAAGACTGAGGAGATTTCAAACTCAGTGGAAAGACCAGACAGAGTATTTCACCACAGGATCAGTGAGGACAGCTGTATCATGTGACTCACTAAATATTTAAGTTAGGACATACCGGAAAAAACTCGTTTGCAAACGCTATTTTATCTCAAATCTGTGTGTCATTTGATGAAAACCTATTGAAATTGTTGATCTAATGCAACACAAGTTGGCAGATGTTTTTGTTGCTTTAAAGCAAGCAGCACAGAAGTGGGTTATTTGGGGCAGGGGAAACCTCCTCAGTTTTACTGAACAAGCACATTTTTTGCCGCTCTGAGATGTACAGTTTTCTGCGTGAGATGGGCTGAGGCATGAGTGTTATGGCCACAAAGCACAAGGATGGGCCCTGCCCATCTGAAGCTTTTTATGGACCTGAGTTTTGGGAATAGCATATTGTCCACCCTATATTCTTCTAGCCAGTAGAAGTCAAGAGACTAGGAATCAATTTTAGCTATTTGTCACTTTTTTGCATTTTTTGTCCTTTGATCTTACCTCTTAACTCCTTTCTGTGGTTCTTGGTCATCATGCTGTTTAGATGACTCTGACATTGCCACAAAAAACTGAAAAGATAAAAATAACAGGCAAAGAGAAGTAGAATATTGTCCACAACATGTCCTATGTTCTGTATCATTGTCATTGGCAATGAAACACTAAAAATCAACTATTTATGAGTAGAAGAGAGATTTCCCTTTGCTATCTAACATCAGTGTCCCAGAGCAGACAGTTTGGACTACAAAGTTGCATTGACCCCCAAAGTTTCTTGTGGATCACCATTTACCTAAGGCATCAATTCTGAGCAAAAAGCAGTGGAAAAATGCTTATGTTCTGCAGGCCAGACCTAAGCCTCCTTTCTCCATGGAGTGAATAATATATAGATTCCTGGATTCACTCTCATTATCATGGAGTGAATAATATATATCTAACCACATTTCTTCTGGTATGAGAGTAAAGTTAACTTTTTATTAAGCATGACAAAACCATGCTGCTGCTTAACCAGTTTGCAGAGCAAGTTTCTGTTTGCAAAGTTGCCTGTAGTGCAACATGTTTGCTCCAGTCTGCAATGCTTAATGGGCTCTGCTGAGCCAGAAACCCTCTCTGCACAGATGTTACTATAACTCCTCCCCAAAACGGGTTCTTCCTCCCATAATGGCTGCGAGGCCCTAGCTTCTCTCTGGTACTGGTTCACCCACAGTAGAATTTGGAAACACCCTGTGGACATGATCACACTGTGCTATGACACCTATTTTTATCTTTGCTTCCTACGGTCAGGCACAAGAGAAGTTGATTCTCATCACAGCTTGCTGATGATGAGAGCTATACAATTGAGACTCCCTGGTTAAGGATTTGTCTCAGATACCATTAAAAGCTTGCCATCAACAGCGCATTTCACTATGAAGCATTCTTCTCTCAACTAGCCAAGCTGTGTCCGAGTGACTCAGAAAAGCTAGTAAAACCGCTATACTTTTGTCACCACATCTGTGTGTGGAGTAAGGGATGCAGAGTGTTGCTGTTGTAATCTGTAGAAAAGGAAAAACCTGGTTTTTTTCTGCTGTGGAAGAACAGAGCTGTCAGAAATCAGTAGAATAGAGAAATGAAAAATTTACTTCTATCAGAACATGAAGAAAAATTAACAAGACCTCTCTGTTATGAATAATTTTTTTTCATTTGCGTCAAGGAAAAAAAAAAGCAGCAGAAGGGGTAAAATGAAGAGTAGCCACCTCTTTACTCAAACACCATGGATGCTGACCAAGGGAACATGAAGGTTCACCAACTCTTTCATTAGCATCAACTGAACAATCAGAAGTGGTTATTGAATAAACACAGAGCTTGGCATTATTGAGAACTTGGGATGAAGCTGTTCATGCTCTGTTATGCTGTTTGAGAAGAAAACCTGGGCAATAGGCCAGCATGCATACAACACCTAATAACTTTCTCGTCTGTAAAAAAAATGCATGAGCAACAAAACTGGAGAAACAAGAAATAATATTTCACTAACTAAAAGGAATAATCATTCTTCCCATGCAGACAGCTGTATGTTAAAGGAAGTAAAAATTTTATTTCAGTATGTGGTTTAAGTGATAACTTTATTAGAATGGAGGAATTTATCGTCTGTATTTTTCTCAGCAGTCTCAGCACTGGCTCCATATCAGGTGAATATCTATTCAGGTAAGGAGCAACTAAAATTGTCAGTGGCATCTCATCAGCTCGGAATATCCTGAGTTGGAAAAACTTTGTTGCCACAAAGCATCCTTTACGTGACACTGTCCATGTACACACAAATTATGCAAATAATCTGCATGTGAATAGGAAACCTAGCACATGCCAAACCTGTCAGATGATGTGTACACAGGTGGCTCAGCTGTGCAGCTCATGGTCAGTACATTTTATACCTGTGGTTTGCAGAAACCTTATTTGACAATGTCATAGAAACAGTCCTTAGTCAACTTCAGGGGCTGCTTGTTGATATGTTATTGCTTTTCTTAGTCTTCAACAAACTTTCCTTAAGACTTGGTTTTGAAACAATGAAAGAAAGTTCTTCCTTTGATTGTATTTTTAAAGGTAATTTGAGACTATAATTACATCTTTCCCAGACATTAACTGAAAATTTGCCTTTGTCTCCCTTTAATACCTCTTAAGGTGTTTGGTTTTTCCTGATGTCAGAGTTTTACTATTTCAAACTCACAAGTACAAACAACTGAAGCTATTATTTGAAGCCTAAACATGCAATTACTTGAGCATAAGCCATGAAAAACAAGGGAGCAAATACTTAAAAGCTTTGTTCACTTGTGCCTACAATCAATAGGATCAGATTTAAACAAAACTAAATGTAAAAGCTCCAGGCTATGTCTTATGCATCATGTCTTTCATAGTTTGTATCATTTTCTTTTGAATTTTTGATAGTTCTCCTAATGCATAAAACAAGAATCATTAAAACCAACATGTACAGTTAAACCAGGGTTTTTAAATAGCCTGGAATAGGACTCTTTTCAATTTTATCATCAGCAGTATCAAATACCCAAGTCTCATCTTCAGCAGCATAGGACTTAACTTCTTAGTGTTCTGTTCCTTTATAGAGTATAATTTAATGAGAATCTTTTCCCATTTTAAAAGAGAGCAATCATCAAAACTTCACAGTTGCATTGAAAAATTTGAAAAAGTGATTTCAACATAGAATTATGTTTTTCTTTATTTTACTTCAATTGTGGATCTTTTCCCACAGCTAACCTTATAATTTTGCTGGGAAAGGTGATTAACTTGTGGTGTCCGAAGGTTCTGGAGCTGGCACTGCTGAACAAGTTCTCTGTGGATTTTTACTGATACTGGGTCTAGTATCAGTACAGGATGAGCTTTGTAGATAATGCTAAGTTCTTATATTAGAAAACTGATCTAAATGGAAAAAAACATGCCAAGATATTTTCAAACTTTTAACATTGTCATACAAAAACATATATGTGTGTTAAATGTGCATGAAGTTCAGTCTCTAGTAATGTTGCAGGAAGATGAAAACTCCTCCTCAGCTTTATTGAAGACAGAATGAGAAATATGAAAATACCAGCAGAATTCTTCTCTTAAAAGGCATTCCATCAGTGTACATCTGTATTTTGTATCTCCCCTTCATAAAAGTATGGGGACTTGTCATTCCATTTCTTGAGTGGAGCTTATTTGGTCCACTGTATGAACTTCTATTTGTTCAAGACACCTTGCTTGTCTTTATTGCTTGCTTGTCTGTATTTCCTACCTAACCATTTTTATGGCCAGCAAAGCTGAGACTGACATGAATACTTCCTTGACTGCTCTTCCTAAAATGACCTGTCCTTCAAACAACATCAATTTCTAAGCTGAGAGCAAGGAGAATTACATTCATGAATAAATCACTAGCTCCCAAATTAAGCTGCAGAATGAATGCTATGACCAATTTCTCCACGTGGCAAATAAGCTAAAAGGTAAAAGTTGGAGTCCTCTTGGGACCATCTGGACACGTAAAGGGGTGACATCCTGCCTCGTGCTCTGGCTTAGGAACCAGTGAAATATCAAAAATCAAATGAGTTCCTTGTTCTGATAAGGTGAAGAAGTTTTCAGTCGCTTGGTTTTTCACAGTCTGGAGTTTGATTCCAAATTGTGCACTCAAATTACAGGCACTCTGGTTTGCATACTGTGAATGCAGGTCTTTAAAACACTTATTTTTGAACCATGTAGATGATGACATCTTACAAAAGTCTAAGCTTAGGACTGATTTTGGTATTTGCGGTATCCATAAGCTGCCATTGATTTAAGCAGCTTTGATTCCTGTTTCATAGCAAAATTACATTTTGCCATGCTACTATCTGTCTAGCCTGGTAAATATAATGCTTTCCTCTATATTTTTCAGGATGGCAGTTCCCCATACGGTGCCAGGTATGTGGGGTCCATGGTAGCTGATGTTCACCGTACATTGATGTATGGTGGGATTTTCATGTATCCTGCTAATCAGAAGAGTCCTAAAGGAAAGGTATATCATTGAATTCCTTTCTGGTGAACTTAGCCAACCTAATACCTCTGGTTTTACCAGAGCAATAGTTTTGATAAATGAACAAATAATAATTTTCTACTGTGGAAAAAGTTGTTAATGAAAATGGTGGTCCAATTGCATTTAGGAAAGAAATTTAGGCAATTGCCAATTCAGGCCAGAAATCCCCCTGTGTGCTTTTATATTATGAACTACTCAAGTGGTTTTCACTGCAACCAAGGACTTAATTAATTTTTCTAAAGCGAATATTTTGGTACTGTAGAAACCCATTGAGATATCTGTGCATAGCTGGAGGATACAACACAGACCTAAGGAAGACCTCTGCACTTTAGCCTGACAACTAGAGTTATTCCACCAGCTGGTGGGATAAGCTGAGCTCCAGAAAGGGTTTTGTCCAATGCTAGAAAAACAAGTTCTGCTACCTTATGTTTCCAAAGGGCAATGAGCTTATATCACCAGCTCTGCAAACTTGGGCTTCTGCTACCTGATCAGAAAAGGTGGTTACAGTGGAACATGGGCTTCATGCATGCTGAGATCAGTATTTTGGGAAAATATGACTTCCCATTTGGACACCTGAACAAAACACACCATGACAATGCAATGCAGTGCAGTGCAATGCAGTCAGTCTTTGAAACGGAACATTGTCGGCCTCAGCTTCTCTCCTGCAGCATCAGATACCCTTATTATCAACTTTCTAAGCAAATGTGTTTTAAGAGACGTAGTCACACAGCTGAGCTGTGGACCAACATTAACCTGCAGGTCATCCTTAGGAAATTATTGGCTCGAGCACCTAATTATTGGCTCAGTACGTAATAGATTGGACATGGTGTTCTGACTCCAACACCACATTCTTTCCTGATCTACACCGGACTTAAAACCTTCTATTCAAATGCTTTTGCATCCATGCCAGGTATGTGGAGGAATCTGCCCCATCTCCCACACTGGTTTCAGAATATCCTGATGTCTACAGTCTTTAGGGAGAGAGAACTACTGGTTCCATCATAGCAAGCTTGTATTTACCAAAATACCAGCAGATCCAAATGCTCTTCAAAGAAAAAACAGAAAAAGAATTCTCTTTGATGTATACAACCAAAAATGTCTGCCTGTTTGTCCAGGCAAAAATTATTTAAATTTTTGAATCAGCATCCCAGGGAAAAAAACCAAAAACACTACCCCAAAAAACCCTCACTAAATGATGTGGATCTGTTTGTACAGAGAGAAAGAGATAAAAAAGGAATTTGCTGTGTGTGAAAAAAGTGGGTTTGCTGACTAGCCTCTTCAAATTAAACTTTTTGTTTTGAAATCTGTGTTCAACCATTGTTGAAAAGAGAGAATGAGAAACAGGACAAAAGAACAAAGGATCAAAGTACTTACATAACTTTATAGAAATAAAAGTTTTCACGGGAGTTAGCCCACATTTGTTATTGGATTGCTCTGGCTTGCACTGCCATAGTAAAGAGAGTCATGGAAGAAGCAAAAGATAGTGTCATTACAAATAAATTCTTTTCTTCTCAGAGTGCAGGTGTATATAGCTGTTTTCACATACATATTTTCTTGTTGGAGAAATAATGCTCTTGTGGCAAGTGGCCTGATCATCTGCCCCGTGAAAGACAGTCTATGCACTCAGTTAGAGATCTGAAAGGAATCAAATATCACTGGAATTGATCAAAAGTCTTTAGAGCAAATGCAAATGACATGCATGTAGGCCCTAAAACATATGTCTCCTTATTTAAGTTAAAGAAAGAAAACTAAATGCTCAATAAACACTACAGGACCAAACAACAAATAAATCCTCTTTTCAAATTATATATTTTGAATAATATTTTTTAAAAACTTAAGGCTTATAGTCCTCTATTAGGTGAAAAATGTTAAACCGATCTGAAGACAGAGCCCATCTGAAGATCCCTGAGTGCAATTGCACTGCTACCTGAAGAAAAACTGCTTTCCTCGAGTTGCCTAGTCACAGCACAGCAACAAGAAACTTGAAAAGTGGTTCCATGGTGATACCACTGCTGTTTGTTGCTGGCTCATGATCTTCCAGAATTGGGCCAAGTAATAGGAAGAAGAGTGAAAGGTATTGGTCCTATGTTTTCTATGAGATGGAGTCCTTGTACCAGAAGTAGCACTTCAGTGGGCTTTAAAGATAAGAAAGAAGGTAATACGGTGCTATTTAAGTTTGTGTTATATCATGGTTTTGTTACAGTGTGCAAAAGGCATGATGGGTAGCGAAGTCCTTTGTTCAACCCATTTCTGTCTCTATATACAGTTGCATTCTGTCACACTTCCTTTTCCCCAGAAAACATACTCTCTTTTGCACATGTGAAGAGTCTGTTAAACAAAATATGTGCTAATATTTTTGTACATGAGCACTTCATAGATCAACCTACAGAAATGATGCCTGTTCAGAACTCAGCAGCTATCATTGGTGTTCATTTAAACACAGAAACTTCTGGTATATATCCTAAATAAGTTTGCATTCCACCAGAACACACCACAAGAGGTAACATTTAAAACATGTAAACAGGTAACAGAGTCCAAATCAAAAGGAAAAATTTGATTTTAATAAATAACTGTAGCTCCTTCTGAAGTCACTATCTGGATAAGTTCAGGCCAATAATATCTATCTACATTTCAAAAGAGATGCAATAAAATCCTGAAATTTGAAACTGGGAGCATCAAGTTTCAAACTTCAAAATAGCCTGACTAAACATAACATGATTATCCCAAGCTCTGAGTTAACACATAAAGGCTCCATATGAGAAGATATTTTGACTTTTCTTTCCCAGAACTGTTGGCTTCGCTGGCTTAACTGTTTTGCTGATGTCTGTGGGACATCTACTTTTGGCATTTTTGAGAAAATACAGCTTCACCGGTGCTGCATATCAGCTTGGAAATGATAGTGGTGATGCATGGATGTAGGGTCAGTGCACTGCTCCTCTAAACAGAAGGCTTTAGGGAAGGTGAGAAGAAGAGAGGGAAGGAGAGCCTCACCGAGAGACATTGCTACTTAGGTCAATTGAAGTTTGGTACAAAATTTTCCAAAATCACAAAAGGAAAGCTAGCTTTTGTCAAGTCTTTTGACATAATTTCCCCCAAAGGCAATCATGTGTTTCCCCTTTCTCTCTAGCTCCGACTTCTCTATGAATGCAACCCTATGGCTTTCATCATCGAGCAGGCAGGTGGGATGGCAACTACAGGGACTGAAGCAGTGTTGGATGTGAAACCTGAGAATATTCACCAGAGAGTTCCTCTTATACTTGGCTCTCCAGATGATGTGCAAGAATACCTTGCTTGTGTACAGAAACACCAGAAGAGTAGCTAAAAGCTTTCTACATCAGACCTTGCTTTTTTTGGTCTCCAAGAAAAGCTTTACCTTTCGAAATGGTGGATTCCAGCAATTACCACCAATCTCTCAGTGAAAGTCCCACTTTACAAGAACAAGAAAAATAGTGAGATTTCATTTCTCCTTGCAGGCAAGTGTAAAAATCCTTTAGTTCTGAGTTATGCAGGACAAGTGCAGAGACAGAGTAATGATTTCCAAAAAGAAACTACTTACTCTATATAATATTAACAAAAGGAAGTGAATTGTGTCAGTATCCCCATTTGATCTGAAGCTTTACATCTGACGTTTCATGGATGCCATTGTTTGCAACAGGATTTCCATATCAATATTTGCAATGCCATTATCTGGATTTTCTGTCAGATGCTTTCTTGCAGATGCTTTTTATCTTGACAGCCCTAAGAAGAGCAGAAGTCTAATGCTGTCTGAAACAGTATTTTTAAGCTGTGAATTATCTATGTTTTGGGTAATTAATAGAGATTAAAAGGCTGCAGCATTGCCAGGAGATTTCATTTCTCATACGAACAGGAAATATTGTTAGTTATTTACACACAACTTTCAATAGCACAAATTACAATAAACCATTGCTATGGATGTGACACCGAAATCATGTCTATTCTGTTGATCCATTGTCCTCTGCAAGAGAAGAGGGTACAAAGACACTGCTATACCTCCATTTACTCTTACTTTGAAAGGTTCCTGTTTCAGCTTGACACTTGCCCATTTACATGTTATATTGCCATTCCTAGTCACTGTGGTGTCCTGTCCTTAAGCAGAAGGGAACACCCAAGTTTTAGGTGCTTGTGGTCAAAGTGAACAACTAAAGTCAGATGGTCTGCAGAAGCCTACAAAATTTCATTAGTAAATTCCACACTTGGTGTGAGAATTGATACAAGTTAGTTCTTGATCTCTTAGAATAAGCACACGGCAGTGGGGTTCGGATAAAGGGGTAGGGTAAAAGGGGAGAGAAGGTGAGGGGGAGGGGAGAGAGAGAGAGAGAGAGAAAGAGAGAGAGAAAGAGAGAGAGCGAAAGAGGTGAATTAAAAAGGAGGGGGAAGGCAACAGAGACAAGGAAAGAGAGAATCCTGGCTCCACGATGGATCCAGCTGATGGGGAGTCCGGGAACCTTGGGTGCATATGTGCCTGGGCTTTGTGAGGATACTTTTTTTCCTTGCCATGGAGATAACTTTCTCATTTTCTATACAAATTAGTTTTCACTAACAGTCTGTTCTTTCAGACCTTTCTGTAAATGGGTCAGTGAGCTTCAGGTGTCTTGGGTGGTTTTCATCCCTTCTTGTAGTCCATGGCCCCTTCACACTCTCATTCCCGTGCTTATGCTGTGTTATCCTCCAAGAGCTACAGCAAGGATGTTTGTCCTGGAAAAGTGCTACCCTACTTCTGTATGGCCACCTTCACCAGCCACACCCTGTTCTTTCTCGCAGTGTGTGTTACCATCACTGGTTTTTATTATCAACAATCATTGGTTGGCTCCACAACTATCCAGGTGTTGCTGTTTGAGGCATACATATTAGCCCTTTGTCTTAGGGAGTCAGGATCCTCTGTGAACTTCCTGAGAGTCACCTTCAACCTCTTCAGAGATCTACTTAGAAGAATCCCATGAGATAGGTCTTTAGAAGGTAGGGAGGTCCAAGAGACCTGGTCAATATTCAAACATCACTTCCTCCAAGCTCAAGACCAGTGTAGCACTACGAGCAGGGAATCAGGCAAAGGGGACAGGAGATCTGCATGGATGAGCAGGGTGTTTCTAGAAAGAAATTTCTGGGATTTCTGGGAAAAATAACCAGGCCCTGTGGGAGGACTATAGGAACACCATCACAGTATGCAGGGATGAGACAAGGAAGACCAAGGCCCATTTGGAATTGAATCTGGCAAGGGATACTAAAGACAACTGAAAGGGCTTCTACAAGTACATCAGGAACAAAAGGAAGATTAGGGAAAATGTGGGGCCACTGCTGAATCAGATGTGTGTCCTTGTGATGGAAGACACAGAGAAGGCAGAATTACTTTTTTTGTATCAGTCTTTACTGGTGAAGCCAGCCCCCAGGAGTCACAGACCTCAGAGGCAGGAGAGGAAGGCTGGAGAAAGGAAGACTTCCCCATGGTCACAGAAGGTAGGGTTAGAGATCAGCTAGACAGACTTAACACCCATAGATCCATGGGCTCTGACGGGATGCACCTACAGGTGCCAAGGGAGCTGGCAGATGTTGCTAAGCCATCCTCCATTATCTGTGCAAAATCATGGAGAACAGGAGAGGTGTCCAGTGACTGAAGGAAAGCCAACGTTGCTGCTGTCTTCAAGGACAAGAGGGAGGACCCAGGAAAAGATGTCCAGTCAGCCTCACCTCCACACCTGGAAAGGAACAGCTCATTCTGGAGGTCATGCCCAGGCATGTGGAAGACAATAATGTCACTGGGAGTAGTCAGCGTGGATTCACCAAGGGGAACTCATGCTTGA
>VZRF01015745.1:162490-291319 GCA_013396875.1 Vireo altiloquus
GTCACGAGTTCTTCACACTTTTATATCAGCATAAATTCACCAACCAGAACCCAGCCAATGATGGAATTTACCCAAGCTTGCCCCCCTCTCTCCAAGATGATGATTTATAGTTCTTGGTCTAGGTGTCCTTGGAGAGCAAGTTACAGAGGTTTTGTTATGTCTATCTTAGCATAGAGAACAGCACTTAACAAGCTACAGGAAACTTCAGAGTTACACTAGCAGTACAGGATTTGAAAAATACAAAAGTTAAAACCTAAGGCATCATGGGGTCCTCAGTACAAGAAGACAAGGAGCTACTGGAGAGGGTCCAGCAGAGGGTCCCAAGGATGATTTGGGGTCTGTTCATCTCTTATAAGGAAACACTACAGGAACTACATCTCTTATAAGGAAACACTACAGGGGCCTGTTTAATCTGGGGAAGAGAAAACTGAGAGGGGATCTCATTAATGCATATAAATATCTCAAAGGAGGGTGCCAAGAGGAGAGGATGGTACCAGACTCTTTTCAGTGGTGCCCAGTGACAGGATGAGGAGCAATGGCCATAAACTATAACACAGGAAGTTCTGCCTCTGCATGAGGAAGAATTTCTTTGCACCAATGGTGGCAGAGCACTGGAACAGGCTGGCCTGGAGTCTTCCTTGGTGAAGATATTCAAAACCCATTTGGACAGGTTCCTGTGTGACTTGCTCTAGCTGACTCTGCCTTGGAAGGGGGGTTGGACTGGATGATCTCCAAAGGTCCCTTCCAAATGTAATGATTCTGTGATTCTGACACTTCTAGGCTTGTACGGCCATCCATCCTGTAGGTGCTCTGGTGCAAGATCTCAGACTTGACACAGCCTAATGAGATCACAAATCTGCTTTGAAACAGTCATTGACCAATGAGAGCAAAAATCAGCAATTAAAAGAAATGTGTGATTATATTAAGTGATAAGGATGTGAAAACTGAGCTTTGGGTCACTTTGAGTATTAGACACCTTTATAACCCTCCTGTCTCATTTTATGGATGTTTTTTTAGGCAACCTTCTTAATGTAAGCAGCTGTACCCTCTTCTCATTTTCACCCCTGATTCACACTCCTGGCTGTGCAGGTACAAGACTTTACTAAGAACACTCTGAATTACATTAGGACGTAGAGAGGAGTTAAAAATACTTCTGCCAAGAAAATCCAACAGTTATTTTTTAACTTACCATTGCGTCCTATTATTCATAAAGAAGATGCAGGCTGAACAAAAGCAGAGAGAAAATTATTCAGGATGAGCATTTATCCTTAGTTACTGCTAACCAAGGGGTGAGGTTGTGATTTCAGTGCTGCTTCAGCTATCGAAGCACTCTTTCTGCAGGTGTTTATCTGGCACTTTTTAAAGCCGTGACAACTTCCCAGAATCAGCAAGTACAGTGTGTACTTGTTTATTCTGTTCCTCATCACGTGCCTCCCAAAGCGCTACTATCAACAGCCAACAACACAAACAACACTTAAATCCTGGAGACTAAAGAGGAAGCAGAAAAAAATAAGACAGCTTAGGTAATAATAAAAACTTTTTACAGCATGATCTAATTGTGCACTCTGATTATGAAAATTAATGAATCAGTTTTCCTGTGGAAAAAAATGTGCAAGTTGTACATACACACACATATATATTTTATACACATATTATATATGTATATAGTAATTCTCTCTCTCTCAGAGTCTATAGGAACACAAACAGATGTTGATGTCATAAATTTATTGAGGAACTCCATTGCATTTTTTAAATCAGAAACCTAAGACTAAGTGTAATTTGAGGCCAGTCTAAGTAAGCGAACAATACTAGTTTTACATCAAAAGAATCCCTGGTAGATTGATCCTGTTCCCAAGGGGCCAGGAGAGATTATACAGCAAGGATATAGCAAGAACAGAGATCTAGCACTTCTCAGTGTAACCATAGGGCCTCTAAAAACCACCACTTCGAGATATGCTGTAAGTTTGTTTTGCAGTGGGTGTACACAGTCTAGTGGCTAAGATCTGTGTTCCTGCTGGCAGGATATATACACCTGCATACTGCAACGTGTCAGTCACACAGTGCCCTACTTACTCGCAGCCTTACAGCACCCTGCCTGCCTTCATTTAAGTACAGATTCACAGCAAAGTCTGGACCTAATACCAGCTGCTATTTTTCCCACATTTTGTTTTTTTCCTCAGTTTGCACCAAAAACATGCATTAGTGGAGCGGCTAGGGCTGGGACACTGCTCTGACTAACAACTGCTGCTTGGGTGGCTGTTGATGCTTAAATGACAACACTCCTAGTTTGTGCTGGGTGGCTGGTACTTACACCAGATCCATATCTGTTCCGTATAAATAACCCATACAAGCCTCAAAGGCAGATTAAGGAGCAACTTTATTCAGTGTGAACAGTGAATTCTTTGCTGGAGTCCTGCTTCAACCTACCTCACCTACCTAAGTACTTGTATGTTTTCTGCTACATGTAGCACAACCTTGCAAGCAGACCACTCCACAAAGTCTGTCTTAAACGTTCAGGGTGAGTTTTAAAGTTTCCTTCTGCAGTGTGATACTAGTTCAGATGATTTCTGCAGAGCTCTCTGACACTAACCGTGGGGTGAGGGGACATCACCTATGAAGCCCTTGCAACACCAGGCCACAACTTCCTTCCGTGGCCGGCTGCCAGGGTATCTGAGGGCACTCAGACTGCTGAGAAAGTAAGACAGATTTTTTGGGGTTTTTTATGAATCAGAAACTATTTAGTGGTTGGAGTGGTGTGAAAGGGAACACACCACAAGCTGCCATCAAGGCTGCTGAGAGAAGTGTTCATGATGAAGGTGTTGTGAGTCTGCCTCTAGACACAGAAGCCAGCAATGCCTGATATTGCTCAGATACTCATCAGCACGATTCAAAATTGAAAATACATGGAAACACCAAGTATAGGAAGGAACAGACATGCATCTAAGTATTACTTCACGTAGGTGCCTTTGTATCAGTGTTCAATAGCTTCTCGGCATTAAATTATATATAAATAAAGCAGAGTTCAACTGACTCCCTGTTACTTTTGGAGAAAGATGCAGAAACTATACTATTTGTATTGTACTGGGTATATAACATATGTGACTGCAGTTAAAGCACTGGTTGCCAAACTTGTTGCCAAACATAATTCTTCTTTCCAATTATTGGAAACCTTTGCACCTATTTCAGAAGCAAAATAAAGGCAAACTACCTAAACCTAGTGGTGTTCAATAACACAGGAAAACACAGCAACCCCACCGGGCTCTAATAAATGTGCAGTTGTTCACAAATTACTTTGACTGGAAACTGAGTTAGCCTGAGCAGCCAGCCGCAGAGGTGCCCTTGTGACTACAATCACAAGATGGGGGATCAGAGAACAGGTTGGGGCTGGCAGGCTTCCCACCAGTCTCGTGGCACCCAGGCTGCCTGTGCTGCTGCTGTGCCAGCCCAGCACCCTGAGGAGCAAATGCTGGACACTCTGCCCCAGGACCTCGCCCATCCCTGAGAAAGCAAAGCAGCTGAACGGCAGATCCTCTTAGAAATGTAGGATCGAATGTGTCTCCAAGCATTTGTATCAAAAGCGAATACTTTATTCTGTTTTCAATAAAATATACACAAAGGGAGTTTTGCTGGTTTTTTAATAAAGCCAGCTGATATTTCTGGAAAAGTCAGGCAAATGTTTTCTTCATTTATAAAATGCTAGCTAATTAGAGGCAGAGAACAAGAAAGAGCTCTTATCTTACATGGATTGATTATACCACACAGACCCATTGTGAGAAAAGGATGATTGGTGCCCATGGAAGAGAAGAGGGGGTTTAATAAGAGGAAAGATGATAAAGTCATTAACTTCTGAGAGACTGCAAAGGTAAAAGTATCTATTTTTCAGATATCCAGGGCCCAAAAGTGGGAATAGCAGAGAGTGAACACTGAGACAGAGGATCTGCATGCAGTTACCCAGGGGTACAGAACACCTGAAGTTTTGATGAGATAATCCCTACCATTCAGGCTTCATGTCATCACGGACAATGTTCATAAATCCCAGGTATTGCTACCAAAAACATCTTTGGTTTTTGTTCCTAGCTTTCTGCAAATACAGATGTGGTTTCAGAAAGCACAAAAACAAAAACCTCAAACCAAGCACGAGATCTAATTCAGGTGAATTGATTTTAATACTTTCATAGAGACAGGATTTTCCACTGAGATCTGCCCTGAGGAGGTTGCTTTCATCCAATGCACTGATTTGCATCATGGTTTTGCAGTATTCTGTTCATCATCATCAGGAGCCCAGTAACCTGTTTTCTGGTAGCAGCTTTTGTAGTTCTCACCACTGCACTCAGTGAAGGCAGTTTGGTGAGCCAGCTTGCAGAGGGTGTTGCCAAGACAGCCATGTACTCCCACATCGATAAACAGAGTTTGGCCTAAGAATTGTTGTCAGCTGCTAAGCAGATCACCCGGTGAGTATTTTATCACTCTTGAAGGGACACCTCTGAGGGAGATAATGCACCCGCTCAGTTACTGGGTCAGCTGTGCTGGGGCTGAATGTGCAAGGCCAGCCTAATCCCAGCCCAGGCATGACCGCTCACGATGTCTCATCAATTCAGCAGTCGCTCCAGTGCACTGCCAGCACATGCCCGGGAAAAAAAGAGGTCAGCTTCTCCCCACGCCCAGCTGCTGCGGGACCAGCCTTGTCATAGTGTGCTGTGAGGAGCACAGCTCTGAGATACTGTACCGGGTGACACACCATCTGTCTTTTGGCCTTTTAATCACCAGGTTTCCTGTTTTATTCCCGCATTGACAATTTTCTCCCTCTTTTAACAACACAGCATGATTTTTTACTCCAGCACAGAAAGACAAAAAAGGAGACTGCTCAGACAAAAGCAGGGAGGATAAGTGGAAAGGGCCATGCAGACATGCAGATCTGAAATTTAAACTCAGGAAAAGAACACAAATGGAGGTGTTTACTTTTAGCTCTTTTGAAGATATGCTGGGAGAAAACAAAGCCAAAGAGGAGGCTAGCCTTCTCTCAAATACACACCCAGAGCTGCTAATCAGTTGTATGGCCTTGCCTTTGGCCTTCTTCCTCTCCCACTTCTCAGCTCTGTGTCAGTTTAGATTAAAAACTCAGTATGGAGGGAGTTTCTTTTGCTCTTGTCTGCAGAATTACTAACAAAAACGGGCTGTAAAGCTCACTGAAGTGTCTGGAAATCCTGCAAGAGAAATACCACTTCAAAAGTATTCCTGGTGGGCATCCTGTGTACACAAGGTTTGCTTCTGAAATGCTCTATTATACTGTGAGAGAAATGCTGGTAACAGTGAGAAATGTGACAGAAATGCTGGTAGCAGTGCTGAATCAGAAAGCAAAGCTCTGCTCCAATTCTTCCTGCGACTAGCAAGCAACAAACAGCGAAAAAGCAGCAGGACTTATTCTTAAACTTTGCACAAGGCATTGGAATTTCTATATAAACAGAGAGAGATGTTTCTTTTATCTATGAGAGAGTATTATTATAAATCCCCAAAAGCCAACACAATTTTACAACACAGCTGATGTTTCCAGTATATATTTCCTGTTCCAAAAAAACCCTGCTGTCAGTTTATGCTTCATGCTTGAATGAGGAAAGCAATACTGCTAAACATGGCTGAGCAGAAGGAATGTTAAGACGGCTATTAAGAGCTTGCATTCACAATTCTGGCATTGCTGCACTATTGCGGTAAAAGATTGTGCTATGTGTTTGTTTGGTGGCTTTTTGTTGTATCTAGCAAAAATGGCCACCTGCAGACACAGCAATGAACTATTTTAAAAGTTTTGTGGGCACCCCTTATCTAAGGGTGTTTTTGTGCCTTGTTACCAGCATCATAAACTGATATATTAGAGAGATATGCTTAGAAGTACACTTCCTTTGTGGGAAAAAACACCTGACTTGGCAGCTCTGAAGCCACCTCATTTGACCTTTGGATTTTAAGCAAAAGCAAGTGTGTTCCAAAACATGCTACAGCCTCAAGGAGTTCTCATTTCAGCATCAGCTTCTCAGACATCCTAAGCCAGCCTGAGTGTCTAGTAGCCCAGCATTGGTTTTAAACAGTTCTATGTCATGGCATGCATGCTGTGCAGGAAGCTTTCACTGGTAATTAAAAAAAAGAAAACAACCAAAAACCTTACTTGTTAGAACTTAGAATATTTCCATGGCAGTTCCTGAGACTGCATTTTTTCCCTGCAGAGGCAGGAAGTAATAGCTGTAATAGCTTCAGAGGGCCCTCAGTGGCACCCCAGGGGAACATACCTAAACTATGCTCACCCTAGAAGAATACACAATAGCATAGACAAAACAAAACATTGAAACACAAAATCAATTCCAGGTGAATGTCCAAAGTGTCACTAAGCATATGAACAACACTTAACAAGGCTGGAAAATTATCTCTTCCTTGCTGAGATCTCAGACCAACAACAGTCTTTCCCTAGAGGACCTCACAAAGCCACCCGTAACTGGAATAGCCTTCTGGAGGCAGCAGGGAGGGAAATAGCTCACTCTCTGACTCTGTTCCATCTTTGACCACCTCTTCCCAAAGCAGGACTGCAGAAGGTACCAGGTATTGGCGCTGCAGCACCCACCTGACAACGCACAGTGTTAATTCTACAACGTGTTTCCCAGCATCACTTTACTGGGAAAGTCTAACAGGTTTCACTCAGAAGTAGGTTTTGGATCTCCTAGAGGCGGTGAGAACTGTCAGTGAACAAAATAAGGAAGAAGCATCGTAAAAAAGAATCCAGTAAGGATTTTACAAATGCCCATCTCCATAGTTTCCTTGCTCCGTTGCGCATAGAGGTTGGCAGTAGCTCTTCAGCAGAAAACAGGCAGGATGGAAACAAAAACTGTTGTAGAAATCATATTTTAAGACCATTGGACAATAAATCTTTGTGCAACTGAGCTCGAGAAAAAAAAAAAGCAGTCAAGTTCACTTGTGAACACAAATGAAGGTGGTGTCTTCTGAGACTCCTAATCTATCTAAACTAATCAATCCATGGATCAGGTCTCCACCCTGTGGCCAACCCTCCCACTCCCCTAAAACAAAGTTCCTGATTGGGCTCCCCATCAGTTTTCAGAAGAGCCTTATTAAATACTACCTAAGTTCAGTTTTGTGAATTGTGAATGAAATTTTGTTTATGATTACAGCCTTTTTTCCAAGTGCTTTAGGTGCCCCTGCACTTACCCAAAACTTCACTTGTGATTCAATAAAACTGTGATTACCAAAAAAGGTAATAACATCCCCATTACTGATTTAAACAATTATTTCTTCAAAATAGTGTGTTAGTTAAGTCAGCATTTCCTGCTCTGACTTGCCAGCAAAAAGACTGAAGAGTATTGGACAGACAGCAAATAAAAATAGGCACTCAATCTGTCATACATCTTGGTAAAGTCCAAAGAGATCTTGAAAGCAGAAACATCAGGTTACATCACGACAGCCTTCAGGGTATGCTCAATTCCTTGGTTACTAGCCAGAAATTGCAGTCAATCTCTAACATGTAAAAACTGATTAGCTGGGATTAATCTTAAGAGATATATGACAGGATTTGTTATTTCATCAAGGAGATTAAATAAGGAGCAAATGCTGCATAACTGATATTCAGAAGCTCATTTTTGTGGCTTTTTGTAATGGATATTCCTATTATCCTATGTCTCTGATTGTCTCAGAACTACATTTTCTGATGCTATTATGCAGATCAACAGTTAATCATTCATTACAGAAAACCTTCATGATTTCTGATATAATTATAACTGATATAATTCATCACATTTGCCTTTTCTGTAAGGTTTTCACAGCATCAGATGACAAATATTTTGTTGCCATAGTTTTCTTCAAAGCATTTTGAGAATTAGTGCATGGCTTATGTAGCAGAATAATAAAATTATTTGTTTCACTGTAATGTTTGGAAATTGATTTATCATTAGCAAAGACAAAACCAAATCATATTAAAAAACACATCAAAATTCTATTCTACTCATCAGTCATAGATAGGATGAGAAATTGAGTGCTCTTAAGGGAAAGTAGTTTCCTACGTGACAGTTAAAATAATTTCTCACTAGACTCTGAAGAATAAGAACTTCACATCTGAGTGAAATAATTTAATTTCATTTCTTTTCTTGCCTCAAGAGCACATATTTAAAAACCCACATCCAGTGACTAACAAATACATTCAAAAACCAGAGCAGAGAAACTGCTAAGAGACCTTTAGGACAAAGACAGCCTATCTAAGAAGCATCAGCACATGAAAACCGAATGCAAAACTGTTTTTTCTTCCCAAATTCTAATAAAAAAGTGCATTTTCACAATAAAGATGCTAGCAAACAAGGACTGCAAAGGTTTATCACTGTACAGAACTGCCATCTAGCATGCATGTAATACGTATTAGCTTACGTATTCAGATATGTGTAAGACCCCATTAACAACAGTAGCCATAATTTAGACAGGGCCTGAACCAGGCAGTATAGATAGGATTTTTTACTGGTAATACATGTGTACTAGTATCTTTTAAAGCAACACATCTTTTAATAATGCAACTTCAGCTATCAGCAGGAATATAAAACCAAAGAAAGCTTTTGAGAGAAAATACTGGGACAGTAATCAAGAGCTTTAATTACCATAGTTTTCTGGGAGCAACCCTGGAGGTTTCTGTGGCCACACATAACATGTATCTTCACAAAAGAACAACTCTGAACAGAGACAACACTTTCCCCAACAGGACACTGACCACTATGGAATAATTTACTACTTTACTATAGTATTTCTGAAGTAAATAAAACAGCTTTACAGAAGATAGAGCCACTGCAGTGGAATCACAAAATCAGATTTAATATTGTTCTTGAAATGTGTTCTTTAGATATCTAAGAAAAAACTTACACAAACAACTGCAACTTATACAAAAATTTTAGTCTTTATAGTGTCACATAAGGCAATTCTGGGTGAAGCTGTTACTTAAGATTGTGTAAATATTGAGTTATCTACATGACCTGACTTACCCTGTCCCTTTCCTTATTATTCCACTCTACGGAGGATGTTCAGCCAGAACAGTCAGCAAGTTTTAATCCACACAAATAGCTGTATTATCGCATATTTTTTCTAAAAAGTCAAAGGCTGATGCCTCTTCTGTGAGCTACAAACCCATTCATGTGCAGATGTTTGTAAAGTTATTTCCTTTTCATTTCCCATCTGTTCATAAAAAACATCTTGTTTTCCCAGCAGCTTTTTTAAACTGTGGATTTTGCAATCAAACACCTTTCCCCGTTGCCCATTTTTTTGGCAGTTCAGGTCCAGGCGGCTTTGTACTGGTCTCACCCCTGTTTTAGCCAACAAAGAAAACCCAAAGCACCAAGCACTACCACGCTCACAGTAACATCAGCTTCCAGGATTAAAAAGTGTTCAGAGAGACAGGTCTCAGTCCAGTCCCAGGAGCAAGAATGAAAATCATCTTCTGCATAAGGAGCTTATACAGTCACTTCTTGGGCAGCATTTTGGTCCTGGGCTCTCATTTTGAATGCACAGACCATTGCCATTTCCTTCTGAACACCAGCCTTTAGAGGACCACCTTGTGAGCTCTATAATAATTTCCTCCCTAGCTTCCCCAAGCAGTGTGGATGCTCTCCATAACTTGCTTAGCAAGTCACCTTAATAGCTAAATTCTAACCAGTATTTCTGCTCTGTGGCTTGTTAAACAGCCGCTGGGCTGAGCGAGGCTCTTCCTTTAAAAAAAACAAACTAAACTTGTTGGGAAAATCAGGTTGAAAGAATTCATCTAAAAGCAGCACACAAACGTGGGAAATTCAAAATGTGAGAAGGCTTTTAGTTTTAGTTTGAGAAAAGTAGGTTTCAGAAATAAAGCAAGGATTTTAGGTTCAGCTGCAACTGCAAAAATCAGAATGTAGAAGAAGATACAATAATCTAGACTGCAAGGACATTAGAACAAGGGTTAGTGTTCCTAGGTTTGGCTCAGAAGTATTGGAGCTGCAGAAAATGTGCTTAGCAAAGATACTGAAGTTTTAAGCTTAATAATGGAATATTGTGCATTGTTATTACAAGACAGAGAGGCGAGTATTGTCTGTAACAGGTGTACATGTGCTTTTTAGGGCCTGGTTAGAGCACTTGTCTGTAAACTTTAGAAGCATGCTGTTGGCTGAAAAGCCTTTAAGAATGTTCTGTAACTAAGAAACCTCAGGTTGTCAGCAGGCGTGAGCCATGTACCATCTCTTGTGTACATGAGGCTGATGCCTGAATAAAAGAATAAAAAAGCTCATGAACATCTGCCTGAGCCCCTGTCCTGTTGATAACAGTACTCCGACATACGAACAACTCACAATTGTTATTATAACTTAACCTTGTTTTTCCTCTTAAAAAGAGTTTATTAAATGCAACCTATGGATTTACTTTATCAATAAAAGGAAGTTAATCTTCCACAACTTGTGGTCTAAGTGTTCATTTGTGTGCACGGCTGTCAGATTCTGAAAAGATACTGTGCCTAAAAATCTATGGGTCCATAAACTCAGAACTGGTGCTAGTTATGCTTCAAAACTACACCACCTTCACCCACAGCCCAAGAGCAAGAGGTGATGTCAATACCCAAAAGCCAAGCCAAGCCTTCTCCCCTCACTGCTTTTGGTATTTACCAATTCATCATCCTCTGGAGGAGCTACTGGTACCCAAAACACACCCAAACAAACAGTAGTATATAACAGCTAATGCTCATGTTTCAGCAGCAGCAATACCTGCAGAGAAAAGGACATAGAGGGCACAGTGTAAATCCCCTACATTAAATCAGCCAGTAAGTCCACACGTAACAGCAGCCCAGTGTCACCTTCCATAGGGACAGAGTTCCTCCCTCACCTCCTTTCTTCCTCCAGCTGAAGCTGGTACAGGGGGAAAACAGTATCTATTGTCCTACGTATCTCCAAAAACAAGCCCTCTGAACAGTCCAGGCCTGCTTTGGATGTTCCTCCTAAAATGCTCAAAAGGACACAACTACACGAATGTGGTACTTTGAGGTTCCATTAAGAAAACTTTAACAGAATTAAAAGCTAAGAGAAGATCAGATGCTGCACGCAGAAGATGACAGGACTGAAAGTCTTTGTTAAGAGACACAAGGAACCAGAGAAATTTTTCCACTTTCCATTTTAACTAATCTATATCATAAATTCTACACTCCTTTTTATAACAGCTATTAGCTATTCTCAGATAGGGCTGCATTTTAGTGACCAATGGAGGCACACATACAGACTCCACCTAAGAGCATGATTTAGGATGTCTATTTGACAAAAGTCCCAAGTAGAAAGAAACCAAAAAGCCAAGTCATCTGTATATAGTGGAATTTAAGTATTTATTTAAAAAGTAAACCTTTGGACACAATGCAATTTAAAAAAAAAAAAGGAAAAATACAAAGAATCTATTGGATTAAGCAGTCAAAAGCCAGCAATATTACAAGCTGTTTACATACCAACATTTACATTAATTTAAACAAGTGGCATGTCACCAACATGTAAGATATACTTCAAGAGTTTTAAAAATCAAGTTGAGTTTTGAAAGACACAAGGCTACCACATGTGAACATGGGTTTGGTCATTCAGTTTAAATCCCCTCTTGTACTGAAATGTTCAGTCTTCAAATTATACAAGTGGATAACTAGCAGCTGTTGCTATTCCACAGTGGTTCTTTCTGTCCTTGGCCATGTAGATATATCCTTTGTCACCCCACTTCTCACCCCAGCTGAAAACAGAAGCAAAGGGCTTGTTTACATATTCAGAAGTTACTAATTTACTGCCCCCCCCACCCCCCAGTGTTTAAAACTGAAAACTGTTGCCTTCCACATTTGTGGAGAAAATCCAAGATAGCTGCAGCCAAAACCGAGTGTTTCTCAGCAATTGAAAACATCCCAGGAGGCATCCCAAGCTCACAAATGAAGAATGCAGTCATTCTCTCACGAGGTAGTCACATTGATGTGCAAACCTTGACTACAGGTGCCTGAAGCTCAGACACTGCTCCCAGGCAATTTAAGGGAAGTCAAAGGCTGCAAGCAGCATTTGAGGGTGGTGCCCCAGTAATGCTGAGAACATGAGACAACCTCATGTGATGTGCCCTTTGGCATTCATTTATTTTCCCTCCAACCTAGGAAGTAACTCCACCTTTAAAGTTCAAGTATTACCCCATTTCACAGAAGTGAGCACCACTCTGCTTCCAAAAAAATCCATTACACTCCCACATGCAGGCTTCCTCCTGCTCCCCTCTTTTAATATCTCCTAGGTACACAGGCTGTTTCTGCACTGAGCTCCCTTAAATTAACTGAACAAGCAGAATAAGACGATTGCTTTGAGCCCACTTTATTATGCTGTCAGCAGCATGAGCTGGATTTTACCTTTGTCATATCATGCAATCTGAAAACAGTCTCTAGATTTCCCACACACAGATTTTAATTACTGTTGTCTATCTCTCCCCTTACAAGTGACAAACTACCTTCTATTCTCCCCTGGATACATGACACAGATCTTACCTGTTCTTAACAATCCAGTATTTCTTTCCATCTACATCTTCCCCCTCAAAGCCATAACCTACAACCAGAACACCATGGTCCAATTCTTCACTGCTGCAGTCTGGTTCATAGTAGATACCTGCAAAAGTGTAAGTTCACTCATGAACAAAACCATCTGCAGAAAATTCTTCTACCTCACGAGAAGCTTTGCGTATTTCAACTTAAATGTTGCACAGCTTCTTGAAAGTTAGAGGAAGGAATCCTGAGTTTTATCATGGCAAAAACTAAGGGACAAGTAGACACATATGCAAGAGAAATACATGTGCAAAAAGTAGAATTAAAATGACTTCTGAATTATGTCCTACGTCACAGGATCATACCTGGGGTTTTTCCTTCTACAAACTGTAGGGTAATGAATATTGAGTAATAAAAAACCCCGAGTTCTCTGAAAGTAATTAACAAATCCCCACCTGACTGATAGAACTGAAATGAAGAATGGCCTGCATCAATAGCAACAGACACTGGACCCACAGCTGCAACTGCTTTCATGAGAGCTCTTTCGTGTCCTTGAGGGATGTCAACAAAGCCAGTGTCATTAGCAGCATTGTATTCTGCCTTGTAGCGACAGTCTTCATCATCCTAAGCAGAGAAAGCTGTAGTTATTACACTTTTCAGTTTAACACACAGGTGAGCACAGAACTACTAGACATTCTGTGACTGCACTGCTTTGAAAGCAAGGGACTGAAGAGGATCCAATTTCCTCAGCAGTGCTTTCCAAGGAGGACAGGGAATACAGAACTGCTTCCAAGTTTCTCAAAAGTACAGAAAAAGTAAAGGACAGTGGGACCCAAAAAATCCCCACCAACTTTACTGGGGTGAACAGGGCCATCACATTCTGGAACTCTGTCCTCTTTGGTACAAATATCTTTACAGGAAGGAAACAAGCCGAAAATGCATTAATGAGCAGTGGAAGAGAGCCAAGTATTCATTAATGACAAAGCAATCCAGAAACTGCTCATTGAGCAAGCACTTAAAATCCACAAATTTCTTATGTCATAGTTTGAAAAGCTGTACAGAATGATTTGGAAGGTAGGAATTTGTATTACATGACCTTACATATACCATTTGTGGGTGGATTGTTTGTTGTTTGTTTTTTTGGGAGGTTTTTTGGTGGGTTTGGTGTTTTTGTTTGTTTGTCGGTTTGCTTTTGGTTTGTTTTTTGTTGTTTTTTTTTCTTCTTTTTTACAGTGAAGCCTGAACTACTGATGTCACACACATTTACCTCACGAGAGAGGTGAGGGGTAGTTTGGAAGTCAGGTCACGTGAAATTGAAACAAATTCAGACAAGCACATCCTTCCCTTACCTGCATTATAGGTTAGTACTAAAAGTTGTTTTCCCAACTAAAGGAACAGAGTACAGCCGAGTTGCTTACTTTTTGTACTCAGCAAGTTAGGCACTTCCTATAATCAACTGGTATCTCTGGAACAACCAAGATTGGGAAAAATTGAGATTACAGGGACACAGGTGAACAGGAACCCAGATCCAATGTTGTTCACAACAAACAGTATTTTGCTACTGGCCACTCTGACAGCACAAAACAAGCTGCAAGAAAAGATCCTCTATAGTGAGCAGAACTCTTAAGAGGTGAAAACCACAAACTATGGGCTCTCAAGTGACATCACAATTGACTACTGCTCTTTCATCCTCTTGTATCTGTTTAACATTTGATAGATCACTAGAAGGATTTTAAAAACCTGTCTATTTTCTCAATTTATGCACATTTAGTCCAGAAAGAGAACTCACGGCATTAACAACAACAGTTGTTAAAAATCCACTAGCCACAAGAATGAGGAGGTCTGTAGGTAGCAACTTTGTAATAGGTCAGTTATGGGAAGATGAATTGCTCTCCTACCACTAAGTAGCACTGTTGACAAGGGCTGGGTTCTTGGTTTGGTGTGGCAATGAAGATAAGGCATGATAGAAGGGCAACAGTGAGGGGGAGGAATAAGAATACTTGCTCCAGTTTTTCTAACTGGTCTGTCAAGATTTTGACCTCCAAGACCAGTGCAGTACATGATTCCTCTTGGGGCTAGCAGTAGGAATGGTAATTCTCTTAGCAAAGATACAACAGGAATAACAGACGTACTGATCTCTATACAGACATCTTCATTTCTAGGTATGTTTTCCACACAAAAGACATGACACCTGCAATGTAAGCTCAGCTATTACACTCACCTTTGCAGTGTATGGGTAGGACTCCTCTGAGTCAATGCCCCCATTATCCTGCACGTACTGGAAAGCCTGGTCCATGAGACCACCACTACAGCCTTGATTCCCTTCAGGGCGAGAGCAGTCCACCAGATTCTGTTCACTCAGTGAAACAAGTCTGCCAGTCTTCCTGAAGTGCTGCCCTTCAAGAGCTCCTGTTGTGCTGAAAGCCCAACAAGAGCCACATTGACCCTAAAATATAAATGGAAATCACAAGTTATAAACCTAGTTACAAAATGGTGCTTAGTTTAGTAAGCTTGTATCATCATTAAACAGGTACAGCGTTTTTCCTCTATGAAAGTGGATGTAGCATTCAGGAAATTGGACCTGTAACCGGTCAAAAATCCACCATCAGATAGTACCTGGTCTTTAACTGGAGTTACATATCCCTTCTCTCTCCAGTCTACGGATCGTGGTGCTTCCAGGAAGTTGGGCTCAAGAAACTGGGATCCTCTGTATTTTCTTTCTGTCTTCTTGTGTACATAACCATTCATCAGCTGTCTGAACTCCTCAGTCGTCTGAGAAACAGATCAATATATACAGTTACTATCTATTACACACCACTACTTAGAACTGTACACTATATATCTCTATACATACCATGTCTCCAAACTGATTCATTCCCAACTTGTAGCTGTGTTTTCCTAACGCATGATCCAGATTATGGATTTCGATCATTTTCAGATTCTTCTCCCACACCACTCTCCTCCAGCCTTCCTCTCTCTAAGGGGCCAAAAAAACAGCGTACCCAAGAAGGCAGTTCAAACCAAGTTCGATTGCACGACAACAAGCTTTTTAAGGCTCATAACACTCGGGAAAATGTAGACTGCTCGAATGGAAAGCCTGAGCGGCGCTTAGGAGCTGGTCTTTTTGCTGCCCTCATAACAAAAACAACGAGTACACTGCAGCTGGGTCGATGCACAAACACAGGAAAGGAATCTGGGAAGAGAAGGATTATGCTTCCCAAGCGCTGCCCATAGCCGGCGTTGTAACAAAGCAGACATGACTCAGCCGGCGGGGCCCAGCTTCGTGCGCTCAGCGCTTGCCCAGCAGCGCGCGTACCCCGGGGGCTCACCTCATGATAGTCCTTCTTGTGCCACGACTTCCACAGCTGCCAGTGGCCGTCCAGCTCGGGGTCCAGCCTCGGCGCGCCGAGAACCATGCCCAAGCAGAGGCAAAGCGTGGTGAGGAACGGGCTCATGCTGGCAGATCTACCGAGGAGGGAGGAACAGCGGTCAGGCAGGGCGCCCTGGGCCCGGGGGGATGCAGACCCGAGACCGCCCGCGCGCCCTCCGCCAGCGGGAGCCGAGCACCCCGCGCTGCCCGTCCCGCCCTCGGCCCTGCTGTAAACAAGCTCGGGCGGAGGGCCAAGACGCGGGGTGCGCAGTCGGCAGCCTCCCAAGGGAGAGGCTGGAATGGCGGCCCCTTCCCGGCAGCATCCGCCCAACCGCCAGACAAGGACGCGGTCTAGTCCGGCCCTCTCTGGGCACCCCCTCCTCGCAGCCCACGCTCACCACGGTGCAGAATCCCCGCGGCTCTCCTGCCTCCCCTGCTCGACGACGCTCGGCCTCTGCGGCCNNNNCCCGCCGGGCCCGGGGCGGGGGCTGCCGGGGCTCCCCCGCATCCCGCCCGGGACGGGGCCGACAGCGCCCGGAGGCGATGCGGGATCGCCCTGGGGCCGTCCTGCACCGCCGGAGCCGCTACGTTGGGCAATGTTTGTTCAAGTATTTACTCCGAGCGCTGTCGGGCCGGAGATAGTGGCAGCATGCTAAGCCTGGTGGAATTTAACCCGGAGGGACTTAAAGCGGGCAGCTGGCAGAACGAAGGAAAAACTTAAGTCTGGAGGCAAAGAGACGCATATGGCGGGGGTTGGCAGCCCCAGCCCTGTCCCTGTGCTCCCGTGTGGGCTCCTGCTCGGGTCAGGGTGTTGAGGCGGCTCCCTGTGGTCTCTGGCCCTGTGTGCTCCCCGGCAGCCCGAGCCCGCTCCTCCAGCCTGGGAGAGCTGCTGCCTTTGCAGCTGTGCCAGAGGTTTTGTTGAATACGGTCGGCAGGGCTACTTCCATGAGGCTGGCACCAGGCAGGTGTGAGGAAGCATCTCCCACTGGGCACAGCGTCATGGCGGTGACACTGCCGCCAAAACAGTTCCAGGAAAGTCCTTTTATTCCCCCATGTTTTGGTATCTGAAAACTGCTTTATTGTTTTTTCTTTGTTTGGGTATTTTTGTTCTTGGTTTGGTTTGGGTCTTTGCTTGTTTTCTTCTTTTTTTCTGCCTCTGGACCCGAGCTCGGTAAAAGGTGTTTTAACACCAGTGTGGGTAGTGTTTATATGCATAGCATCCAGTAAAACCTACTGGAAAACACTGTTTGTGACCAAGCATTGCAGCACAGATGAGATACTAGAAGGTTTAAATATGGATGTGGTTTTCATGTAAGCAGTAGTAGAAAAATTTGATTTTTAACAGGGAACTTGTTATAGTAGTAGAGTAACTGCAAGTTGTGTGAGGTCCACCCTTAAACCAGCCAGCATTGCTGATGGCTTTAGCTTATAAACCTGAGACCATGTCTTTAGTGTAAAAATCAGGGTTTGCAGACTGTTACCCAACAGTGAAAAGGAAGAAATCATATGATATATACTTCTCTTTTTTTTCATGCCTTAAGACACACAGTGTGTTGCTAAACCAAGCAATACATGTTTCCCTACTCACATAATCTCGGGAGCACTCTTTGGCCCAAGGAAACCTCACAGAACCAAATACAGAAAGATATGTTGGAGGGGTTTAAAGTACTTGTGCAAGTTCCCTATGCATTTGTATGTTTCTAGCATGAAACGTCTCACTTCATAATCAATACACATTTAAATACCTTAGGAAAGTTAGATGTACATCATCTAGTTTGATTAACTCATAATAAGGGATTTTTTTTAATCTTGGGGTTTTTTTGAGATGTGTGTCATTTGAAAATATTTTACTTAACAGCTTTTTGCTGACATTTTTGTGCAATCAGGTTTCTTGGTCTTGTTTAAGTTAGCTTTGTTTGTGCAATTGTATCTAGTATCGGCTATGCGTTGAAAAGCTACAAGTAAATTATCGATGAACTTTGGACAAAGAGTTCTTTTCTTAAGGGACAAGATGTTTAGCTGGCATGACAGGAGGTAATGTCTAAATTACAGAAGGTCTTGCACCATAAGTCACATGTCTGCTTTTCTGTAATGTGCCCCGAGATGCACCAAGACAAACTGATGCTTTTCTGGATGATATGAGGTCCTGTCTCTTTGGGGAAGTTACCATGCTGTCAGCTAACATATGATACCACTGTGCTATCTGTCCTCCTGAACACTCTTGGTGCACGTACACGCACACACACACACACACACACACACACACACACACACACACACATACACATACACACTTAGGACTCAGATATCATTTTTACTATGAAGGTAAATTCACTCTACTGGTTTATTTAACAACTGTACATAGGGAAATCTTAGCTGAGAATTTATTGAAATACTTGAAGGAGACAGGAATACTTTCACCTTCAGCATGTTGACTTAGGCTTGTACTGAGTCCTAAGTGTTGTGTGGATATATCACTGCCCTAGATATTTTGCTAAGGAAGTTTGAGAGCCCAGGTGCAAAAACATGAACATAGGCAAGGGAAATCAGCGCAGCAGCAGCCATGGTCAGGATTTGGTCATCACAAGAGCGCCATTTATAAACCTGTGATAGGAAGCTGGCCTAGGACTACCTCCAACTCCTGAATGCACATTTCCTCCCTGAGAATTTTATTATACTGCATCAATGTGAACACTGACAGCCATGTTGCAGCAGCTGTTCGTTATTTTCAAGCAAGGTAAAAACACCATATTACACAGCTATTCGGCATCCCTCTGTCACTGTCCCTATTGCTCCTGCCTGTGCACCACAATGTGTTCACAAGCCAAACTCTTACCCCAGTTGTATCACCAATCACAATTTGGTGATGGTCTGCTAAGGTGAACAGAAGGTCAGTGGAAGCAGTTATAGTTAATAACTGGGCAGATACTCATAGAAATAATTTTCCATCAAACTCTGCAACCTTGTGACAGTATGCTGCAGTCACACCAGCCATAGCAGCCTTTGCTCTATTGAAAATAGTCTCTGCGGCGACTGAGCAATGCACTCCTTAGGTTAGCAGAGAGAAGGAGTGAAATCAAGAGCTCCTTCAGTTCCTCTGCTTAAAAGCTCAGCTGATGCCATTCGGTCCAGAGGAGACCTAGCTAGCCATGCCAATTACATCAGTCAGAGCTCTGTCTCCAGTCATCTGAAGATCAAAACTTTGAAGGAAGACAGTTGTCCATTACTTTAAATCTCTCCATTTTGGAGGATAACTTTCCAAATTGTTTTCAAAAAAACCCCATCTTTTGAGGAACTCTACATATGCAAAATGCCAGCTTTTTTGCTAAAGGCATACCACTCTTCCGAGATGCAGGAACAACACCTTTTAATAACTAATCATGTCACTATTGCAACAGACAAAAGTTTGCACTGTAGCTATCAGGCCCTACAAATTACCAGGTAACATAGGCCATGCATTTCTAAATAGTGCCAAGAACTTGCATAGCAGTGAGTCGCCTCTGAAGCTGAAGGAGTCAATTCCACATTGAATCTCCAGGGACAGACCTCATCAACATGAATTGTGCTGCTGCACATCCCAAGTGTGCAGCACCGTGCTCTCCCTTTGGAATCAATCTACTTACTTGAATCCAGGATTTTTGAAACTGTTTTGGTACTTTTAAATCCTTGCCCTTCTTTGTTCTTCTGGTACAAATACACAGAGGAAGGGATCAATCTGCATTTGCCAGAAGACAACCCAGCAATCAGAAAAGCTAAGCTCCTTTGTATTGGCAATAGACTTGCCAAGCTACAGGACGCTGGAAATTTGTGAAAATCATCTGAGCAATGTAAACAGAATGAGCTATATCACACTCAACTGTGACAAGACTGTGTGCACAAGCAGCTCCCCCAGACCAGCAATCTCAAGATAACTCATGAGCCAGCCATGATCTTTACTGAAGTAAAAACAAGTGGTTTGTTTGTATGCCATTTTATCTAAACAGCAAAGGTAGTACATTTATTTTATTTAGTCAAAGTGTTGGATGGATTTTTGCATTACTATTGAGACTAAATTCAGGATTTTTATTCCTGAAATAAAAATATTGAACTTGCTTATTTAAAAAGCTGCGACTGTGAACGTTTGTTTATGCAAATATTAAAGTCCTATAGCTTACAATCTAGTTTCTGTCATTTTACCCTACTATGGTATGGTAGGGACTTCTACAGGACTTCTGTAGACTTCTACAGGAGCATGGTCTCAGTCAAGATGTATTTTAAAGTGTTATAGTGGAAATTACTGTATTTCATGGCAAGCTTTCACTGACCAGCTTCCATTAGATGGTATGAAAAATAAAAGAAAAAAAAAATGGAAAAAGAAAAAAGAAGAAAGAAGAAGAACCCCACCAAATTTAAAAATTAAAGTCTCATATGTACTTCTGTTTAGCCAAAAATTGATCCAGTTTAGAAAATCAAAGTTATATTGTAGAGAACACTGTGCTGATTTTACATCCCAGAGTCTGGTTTGTGTGTAAGAAATGCCAGCCATATTTGTTTTTAGGAAAATGAAACTACAGAAAATAAAGGCCAACTTTCTTTCTAAAAAATAATCACGATTTTTACCTTATGGTAAAGATTCTTCTTGCAGGAAAAAAGCACAGTAAATTCCAAAACCAGAGTGACTGCTTCAGAAAGCTGGGAGGATGTGAGAAGACAATTGCAGTAGAGATATCCCTATGCTGCTTGCTTTAATGCTTATTTACTAGTGTCACACTCAGAAAAGTTTTAGGAACTGCAGATATTTTTAGCCTAAATTGGTTTGAGCATGCCTGGGAAAAAGACTACGAAACAAACATGAGCGGCTTCTCGTCTTCCGTGCAGTTCCATGAAAATAACCAGCTTTCTTCCCCAGCCTAGGCATTCCTCACCACAGATCTGAGGTGGCTCTGGAGTTTATAATGTCCCTCTGGGATTGACAATGTTCGTTCATAAGTAGCCTCTTAAGAATCTTTGTTTCGGATTCCTCCTAGTAAAATATAAGATTCAAACTGCTTCAGCTGGAGCATAACCCATAATGAGGGTAGTTGGATCATTATTAGGTTAGAAAAGGAAGGAGCATTTGCTTCAAGGGAACGCATACAGGGTTCTGTGAGTGTTCTGAAGACCTAGGAGATGGCTGAGGAACAGTGATACAATCCTTCTGAAACACTTCTTTGTTTTCAGCGGTCTTGTGATATACCAGAATCGCCATTTCCTCACCCAAGTGCTAGATAAGAAACCGCATTCCAGCTTCTCTGCTGGCCCACAAGGCAGACGACTTCGTTTGCATCTCAATGTCTTACCTAGTCACAGGAGTTGGGAAATGATGCAAGGGATTGCTTGCCTTGCAAGAAAGACCGGCTGGGGGTCCTCCATTACTTCAGGGTTAGGGTTTCTCAAAAACAGTATTCTGTTTCTTTGAGGTTTTTTGATGAAGGTATTTTTTCTGTGAGTTTTTTTGATGAAGGTATGTGTGGGGAAAAAAGAGTTCTTTTGTTTTCTTTTTTCTTTTACCTTAACTTATTTTTGTAGAGGTTAAATACTGAGTCATGTTTGAAGTCAGCTTTCAAGCTTTGACCATGGTGTAACTCACATGCTTAAAATTTCAAACTTCAATTTGATTGATTCCTCATTCATTACTCAGGGTCTGCTCCTGATTTCTGGCAGGTAGTAATTTCCGTGTTTCGGGAGATTTGTGATTTTGAAAGCTAACTGGGGGAAACAGTGGGAATATGCAGGGAAGTATAATTTTGAACTGTTGATGTAGAAGTTCAAAAATATGAATAATTTTCTCATTTTATTGACATTTCTCTAAAATTTTAAGGTAATTGGTGTTTTTTCCTCCTTATACTAAGAAGGATATTAAAACAAAAATTACTCAAAAGTACTTACCACTTCCTGATTCTCCTAATTTAAAATTTTATTCTAACACGTTGGAAGTTTCATATCCAGTCTGTATTGCAAAGTTCCTCTGACCAAGATCAACTTTTTACTTCCAATCTGTACTCTACAGATCACAGTGAAAGATTTTAATAGATTTCAGAGAAGGTGTGGGGAGGATTTCATACACTATTTAATATTTGAAATCACATTTTGTTTTAAACAACGATCCAACATTTCTATTTTGAGATGGAAACAGTAATAAAGTTCAGAGAAGTATAAATCTTTTGGTGTTTGACTAAGATGTTTGTGCTTCTGCAAGCCATTGTAAACAGTTGCATAGCATGAAAGACAAATCTGTCTGTCTCCTGTTGTTCTCGGAGCAGTAGTGTCTAAAGGGCAAGCTGACATGCTGGAAAGCATTTCCCATGATAAGGTTAGAGACTGTGAGTGAGGTGAGGAATTATTTTTAAACTTAAAAGTTACAGCCTGGACTTCATTAACAGATCATGCGAGAGAAGGTTAAACAAAACTGCTTGCAGAAGAGAAGCTATTGAAACAATCAAATACGGGTCTAAACTTTGTTTTCCTGAAAATCAGTTAAGAGCAAAATGAGTGCATGTGCTTTTGAGGTAAGAGCAGTGGTGACTCACACCTGCTGTTATTCCTGCTTTACAAACAGAAAGACTGAGGAAAGAAGAAGCAGTAATGTGCAATTGTGGCCACTGAAATCACATGAACGACTATGAACAAATCACTTTAGGCTCTTCAATACCACAACTGGCCATGGTAAATCGTAAAGCATCGCATTATTTTTCCTATTTCTGCCAGTCAAGATAAATGCAAGGGTTACCTAGTTTGGGGAATACTAACACACATGTGATATAAATTAATGAAATGAACATTGCCTTGTCTATCTCTGAGATTCAGTTGAAGCGTTTTCAGCCCATTGATCCCCAGGAGGCTGGCAAATGCCGTCAGATTTACATTATAATTTCAAGTATTTTAATAACGGCTTAATCACTGCGGCAGACACACTACACCAGGTCTTTTATAGAACATTTATGGCCACCAAGGACCTTGATTTTAATCTTCTCGCTATCAGTAAATCAGAATTTCTTTTGATCTTTCCTTTGATCAGCCTCAGCCCATGAGGCATCCTAAATCCACAAGCTTCAGGACAGTACAGCAGAAGGCAAATGACTTCTGCATTTGTTCATTTGCTACTGAAAGTGAGTGTGTGCAAGACGACATTCATCTCAATATGAGATGAAGCTGATTTAGTTAGTGGCCAGAATGAAACAAGATATTTTAGGAAACTTTCGTATCACAGCAGTGTCTTGACGGCTCCATGACAAGGCCATACATAGCACAGCAGCTGCAGATCTGAGGGCTGAACGCTGCTTCTCAAACTTGTCTCATGAGCAGCTGAGATATAAGCTTATGCAATTTCCTCTTACTCCATATGGAAACATCCACAGGGATTTTACTAGACCTTGCCCTTGGGCTTGCAGAAGAGCACAGTGAGTGACTGACACAGTATTCACAAAATCACTTCTCATGCTTGTCACTAGTTTTCCTCTGCTCCTATAGCAGGCTACGCCTTGGTGTGTGTGCATTACCAGAAAGGTGGGCTTACCTGGAGTGGACGTGATGGTGCCTACAGTAGCTTATAGCTGTCCTGGACTGTGGCCCAGCTGCCTAATATTGGGGCTTGCTCCCTTCTTGAGTTCTGGTGCTCAAAGTCAGGCCTGGATATTAGCCTACGTAAGCTGTTTCACACACTGGCCTGCAAACAACTCATTACTGACCATATCCATGATTTTATGCAAAAATCTGGCCTTTGCCCATGGCTGGAAAGGTGGTGATGAAACCCCTTTGTTCAGTGGCTGCCCAGATGCTGTGTACCTGGGTTGCCTTCTGCTCTCCTGCCCCCTGATAGTGGACCCAAGCCCTCCCATTAGCATGAAGGGCAGACACTTGAGCATACACTGCAATCCAAACAGACTGCTGCTGTTTCCTCTCCCCCAGCTGACTCTTTTTTAAGAACTTTGTTTTTGGCTAGACAAATAACTGCTCAAAACAGAGGCTGTGTTTAAGGGTTTTGCCAGGGTGACTGCAGTCTGCTTCAGCTACCATGTCTGTTAACAAAGGCTTTCCCTTGTGCAGGTTTCAGTGCAAATTTTCAGGGGCCCTCAGTCCTGACAGTTGGATCTGGAACTATGTACATTCACAATCTGCTTGCAAAAGGTTAATCCCCAAATACTATGATGAAGACAGAGAGGAAGAAAGGGAGAGAGAAAGTGAAGAAATAAGCAAAAGAATCAATATACTAGCAGTCTAGAGTTTACCTAAACCCCCCTTATTTTGTGACTATTTTGACTGAGTTACAGTGACAAACGTGAATATAAATATTAAATTTTTTTTCAATTACTAGGTTTTTTTCCCCCCTAGCAAATAAGCTTGAATTTTGTGCGTGTTTTTTTTTCTTCTTTTTTTTTTTTTTTTCCCCAGGGAGTACTGCTACATTAGCAGAGTTGAACATCCACCCTAAATAGCCTTACACTGTAACAAGGCTAGGACACCCAAGAATGGCTCCATACTGGCACAGCCATTCTCTTCCTGGGTGTCATGAAAAAATATATCCATAACTCAAATATGAGATCACACACATTATTTCATCTGTTGTTCAATGGACTGAATTTGTACTGTCCTAAACCATTCACAGACTGTAAATTAAAATGCCTAGAAAGAAGGTTAAATTATTAATGGAAAAATATACTTCAGTTGATGTTCTGCATTTAGTATACTATAATCATTTAAATTAAAATACTCCACCATAATAGTACTAAAAATGTCTCCCCCTGAAGCAGTGTTTAAAACAACAGAATTCTCAAATCAAATACTGGATTAGATTTGGTTGAGTTGTCTAATAAGATTTTTAATACCATAAAGAAAGCTGTTTTCCCTTCCTCTTCTCACTGAAAGACATGCCAAGCAGAAGTGGCAAAATCCAGCTGGGACTAGCCCATACTTCTTTCTGTATTTGGCCACATTGAAGAGCTACATTGCCTGTTGCCCAGTATGCAAGTCTTCAGTTGCCTTGTTTGTCTGAAGGAGACTGGAAACATTAAATCAAGGAGTCATCAAAAAAAGTCTTTAAGAAATATCTTAGAAAATTCTGTCTCAGACAACTGTCTGGCTTTTTATGTTAGCTTTTAAACCGGAATTGATATAAACATGTTTTTAAATGATACCAGAATGTCTAGCATGAGTATGTCTGCATGTTTTAGCTCTGTCTGTAACATGCCCTTTTCACCTGGACTCGAGGCAAATTTTGTGCCTGTCTGATGATCCTGTACAAATCCAGTGCCACCGTGGTTGTTTGCTCCTCCTGTGGTAACCTCAGTGAGGTAGAAGTCCATCTCCTCAGCCGTGGGCCCCTTTGCTGCCAGCAGTCTTTCTCTTAATCTTCCCTCAGGTGACTAAGGTTGTGTGCTGACGTCTCCTCATGCAGAGTGAAAATGAAGACAGACAAAGGACAGAGTTGCTAGAAGTGACTGATAGTTGACTTAAGCAGAATACATGTTTTTTTTTAAAATTTACCCCGACTTTTCTCTTATACCCATCAAGTCAGTTCATAGTCCTTTATAGTGCTCTTTTTATGCCTCAAATTCTTCAAAATAAAAATAGCAAAAACAAGTTCTTCCTCCCCCCTGCTCTTAAGTGAATGGTCTTATCACCAAGACCATTCACTCTGTAAAATTTGATTTCATTAAGTGTTAGCCTTACCTTATCTTCCTTTGAGAGAAGCAGAGGTCAGCAGTCACCCTAGATATTGTGTTAATGCACATTGTATGTTTTTGGCTAGATCTTGACTGAAGGTAATCAAAACAAATTAAAAAGAGATAATAAAATACCTCACTGTAATGGTATCACTACTAAAGGCAGTATTTTGCATTGATTAAATACCTTTGTCTTCCATGAACATTAATTAACAATGCTTTGTTAACCAAGACCTGTGAGGGAGTATGGAATCAAGCCTGAAAATAATTCAGGATCAGTGTCTCTGTAAAACCTCCACACAACTGTCAGGACTTATTTCTACATATTTTCCTAGCTAGAGCCTGCTTGCAGAAACAAATTTTTTGGGCTGACAAATCAGCATATGTGTCACTGCAGTACTGCCCAAACTTTAGTGGAAAAAATGAAAGCCAATTCTCAAGTAGTTTTGTTTTTTTTGTTTTTTTTTTTAATGGTAAATTGCTGGTATATTCTTTGAAAAGGGCCTGAACAATTTGTTTTATGCAAAACACTGGAAAGACAACAAGAATTCATTAACTGGGTTTGTAATTCCATTCAGCTCAGATGTAGTTCTGCATCCTGAATTCACTACAGGCTTGAAGGAGAAAATAACAGTCTAGAAATATCATGGCCCACTGAGGTCTTGGCTGACTTTTTGCTTTTCTCCTCCTCAAGCAAATCTAGGTACTGGTTACTTGTTCTCACATACTGGAACAAAGGTATGTTCACAGACGCTCAGCTGCAGGATGCAGTGAGGTTTTTTTGATAAGACTGCAGATAGTGGGGCTGTGGGTGGCTCCTTCTGAATGTGAAGCAATGGAGAAATATCATAAAGGAACAGTTTTATCCTCAGGTCCCTGGACAACCTTATCCTTACCTTCAATTATGTACTTGCAGTTGTTTATATGCATAATTCACTCACTCGTTGCCTGTTTTCCCCACATTTCCATTTTGTTCCTCCCTCCCGCTGGTTCTGGGAGCAACCAGGGTTACCTCATATTACTCAAACAGCTTTCAAAGTCACGAAAATACTCCAGTTTCACATTACTCATAGTGAAGCACACAGTGCCTTACCGTAGATCCTTACATAGGCTGAGCTGAAAGTATATAAGTAAGAGTTCCACTAGGAAGGCAATGCAGAATAAATGGTGAAATTCACACTTGACCTGCTCCCGCTCCCATAGTCAGACCATCAGTACCTTCTGTTTGTTTTTCCCCCACAGAGAATATCAGACCTAGGGCACCACATCATCCATATGTCTGTTTCCCTGCTGTGTCTTTTGAGAACACTAGCCATCACAAGTCAGGTGTGAATGGGAGAAATCTCCAACTTGTCTGGAAGGCAGCTTTTTGGCAGGAGAGAAGAAAACCAAACCAGAGCCTCTGCTGGGGGAAAGCCAGGGAGACTACAGTGGCCATGAACCAGTGCTTGGCAGCTGCACTGCAGTGTTCCCCAATTTGAGCGTCTACAGCTACAATCTGTAATCAAGCTTTCACTTGCTTTGTGAGGATGGGAAGAGATACAGAGAGAAAGAATGAACAGGAGATGAAATAGAGCCCCAACAATAATGAAAATTCATTCGTTCTGCCCTCATACTACTTCTTCTGCCATCAATGTTGACATCTATCTCCACAGCTTCTCTCTCATGTACTTGTGGAAGATCCCACAGGACCTCTGTGTTATTACTGAAGCCTGATAGATTTTTGGAATGCTGAATTGTAGCTAAGAAGAGTAATTCCTACCCATGCTTCTTTTGTAAAGAAACTGAAGTGTGTTGAAGAAAACAGGCAGTGCAATATCCTTGTCTACAGAGCTCAAGACTTTGCACTGCAAGCAGGCATCCTACAGACAAAGGAGAAGGCAAAGGCAGGATGAGTTTTGCTTTTCTGTTTGACTGTTTCTGATTAGGTGAAGTCTTCTGGGGTAAGTGAAATCACTAAAAATTGAGCATCCTGTGACTGCCGAGTAAGGTGTGCTTCTCATCAGTAGCAGAAGCCGACAATGATAATAAACATCAATCGTTTTCCTAAGAAAACATCTTAGAAAAGCAGTTAGGATTAAAGAATCATCACTAAAACACATTACATTATGCCTGAGTAATCCATTATTCAATACAGATTTTAAAAATAGAACACTTTCCCTTTTCTGTAGATGGCATTTCTACGACACTTGGCTGGAACCTCCAGTCATGCCAGTTCTGAAGACAGTGAAAAATTTCTAAGAGTTGTGTAAGCAAATTGTATGCTATGGAGGCCAAGTGGAACTGTTAAGAATTTTTCTTCCTGCTCCAAAGCTACTGTGAAGACCACACAGCAGTTTTTTCCAGGGTTACTTTTCTGCAATGAAGTGTGTAAGGATCATTAGTGTTTTGTTTTAACCTGTACAAGTGTTACAGCAATATTTCATAGTTATATATATATATGTATCTCCAGTGTCCAAATGGTCCAAACTGAGGGCTTGAATACAGTGAATCTGTGGTAGTGGTGTTGCTGTTTGTGTACAATATGTTCATGGCAGAAGGAAGCTTCTAATTCTCCTCCAATCCCTCCTGGTTTCTTCTGCTAAAAGTTATTTGCACTGTGGAGTGCAGTATGTGTGCATATTGATGCGTGGAGGAGAATGTTCTAAGCATCACAAGCTGTGCATTTTCTTAAAGCAGAGCTGATGAATCTATGCCACTCAGAGAGGAGATTAGCAGTCACATTACTTGTTCATGGAAACTAGCAGGGTTAGGGCAGAAGATCAAAGCTGCTGTTTTACACAGACTTTGTTATGGCTCTTTTTTCCCACTTGTCTTTGAGCCTTGCTTTATGCTTACCGTCTCTGTAGAGTTTTCTTTTGTCACTGGAATAATTTGATTTCTTCTGAGTTCCTCAGACTGGAATAGATGTGTTTGATTTGTTGCCTGTCCCCCTTCTATTTGACTAAAATATCATCCCCTGTGCTGTAAACATCCCTGCAAACCTTTGCTTTGCTTTTCTCAAGTCGTTGTCCAGCTACCTGTCTACATGGAGGAGGTAACTGAAAGCATGCAGCAGAAGACAGAGTGGAGGACATTGTCCTCCATAGTGCCTTCCTTGGTATGGAGCCTGGACAGAGGGGTATACCCACACACCACTCACATGGGCACATCGGACACCCAGAATGCTTGAACAAGAAAGGCATTATGCTTTCCCATTGAGAAAAAACTCCCAGACTCTTCTTGCTGCTGCAGAAATACCACGTGCCTAGATATATTCCCATCCAACCAAGCCTTTACAGAGACATTTAAAAGTGCGGAGCAGGAGCCCTGCTAGCATGGTGACTTCAACTGCATGTTCACCCACACATTACTTACTTGGCTAGCAGCTATAGGAATGAAACAAGTTTTGCCAGTAGCTTGGGTCGGCATAGTCTTTTTCCCATTAAATAGGTCACAATTTTGTTTTTTGATTTGTGCTCTTGTTTACTGGTTTCTTACCCTGGCTTACCCAGATAACCTGAAGGCATGATGTAGCAAAGTAAAGAGGGATGGCTACAGGTCTTATGAGAGATGTGTCCCTCCTGCTGGAATGCCCTCTGTATCTCCCCAGAAGCCTGTGTACAGACAGACTGGAGGTGAGAGAGGGGAGAAGATGGGGTCAGGGCAAGTAGTGCTATGCAGTTTGATGATTGTGCAATGCTGTGTCCCCAGGCAGACTTGAGTCAGTGCAGCAGTGCACTCCAGGGTCTCCCCGCGCCAGACACCTCCCCTTATTTTTCCAGAATGCATTGCACACAGGCACACAGGCAGGAAATTCGATGTAATAGATTTGTGGTTATATTGCGAAAAAAAAATGACCGTGTGAAATCAGTATATTTGTTTATCTTATGGAATGGTAAGATGAGAGAGCCCTCACCTTCTTTCACAGGTGAATTGTAAAGATTGTGCCTCCAAGGCTGATGAGGGACAAAACAAGACCACTTCAGCTTCCAACAGCAAGTGGGCTGACAAGAATCGAGGAAGAATTGTAAAACAGTCAAACAAAGGAGGAATGTGGCAATGGTAATTTTGAAATAACCCTGTTTGTGACAAGCAGTGACTGTGGCAATATTTACGTTATGATTCATACCAAAGTGCAGCACCTGCAGTTCTAGTATGGGTGACTTTTAGGATAGAAGCAGCAGCAAATACTACTCTAACGTTTAATAATGAGCAAGAAAGCAAGTGTCAAAGCTGCTCGTGTCTCTGGGACTGCATTGACTTAGAGTAGGACTTATGCAAGAGGCTGGAAGCATCTTGACAGTGCCAGGTGCATGTTGCTTGTAACTTACAATAGACTGGGGTTTGCACAGTTGCCTGTCTCTCTGTAATACATTCAGTTGCAGTCTCTCTTCTCTTTTATGTGACAATTGCAATTATAAGAAACTCTTAGCTGGCATATACCACATCAGAGCCCTTTGAGGATGATTTCAGAAAGTCCCTTACCCTTCTTCCCACTCCTCCTTGATGACAAGACTGAATTTTCTTACCTGTGTCTATGCTAGAAAGCCAACAACAGTGTCTGTCTGTGTCTGTAAGCTGCAGGCAGCTCCTGGAAGCCTCCTTACAGATATAGGCATGTTATTCTCTCAATGCTACTGATAAACAAACTGCTACAGCCAGGAAGACATCGCAGATGCTTTGTATGCGTGGTTATTGATTCTGTCAAAAGGCAGCTTTTAGAAATTCATCAAATTCCAGTGGACATCAGTGGGAGCTGCATGTGTAACACTGCAAAATCAGCTCTTTTCAGGGAATCAAGAAGTCAGGTTCCTGTTTCTTTATAGAAACTCAGCTTCAGAATATTGGACTGTTCCCCCCCTCCTGCCCTAATAATATTGATAAATACTTAGTGAAAATGCATGTTTACTGGTTGTCTTGCCAGGGGAAAATGAGATCAGGAAAGGAAATGTCTGGAAGATTTCCTCCAAGAGGATCTTTGCTTCCATGAAAATCTTCAACATTTGGACTTCTCAGTTTAGTCCTCAAAGGTACTTAGTGCTTTTTTCCTACATAAAATACCTGTGCAGAGAAGTATCTTCACAACACCCTAGTTGGGTGACTCCTCTGCTTAGTACTACACATTCTCTTGGGTTTTCCCTGTACTCAACTTTTGGAGTTAGTTTTGAACAGTTTAAAGAAAACGCACTTAAACATTTAAGCAGGAAAAAACAAGAAAAACCTTTTTATTTTTTAAACAGAAAAGTGACTAATCTAAAGCTTGCTTACTGTGGGAAACCTGCTTGCTTACATTTTGCCCCTCTCACCTGTCTCTAATTTTCCACTTGAAGAAATTTTTGTTTCTTTTAATTTCCATTTCAGGTTTCTGTCTTTTAAGTCAATGCAAATGTATCTCATATCCTAGCTAGCATATTTTTTTAATTGCTGGAGAGGTAAAAGTTGTACCTCGGCACTTTGGAAACAGGTGTAAAGGCTACCGTCGTCCACATCTGAAGCAATGACAGATCTTTTGCCTGTCCAAAACTGGACAGCTTTTCCCCACAGCACAGCCCAGTCCTTTGTACTTATTTATTCTAAGGGATCTGTACATTTGCTTTATATATGAAGAGGAAATAATTCACAAGTACAGATTTCCAAAGCCCTGGTAAATTAATGCAGTTTCCATACACAATAAATAAAACATACAGATAAATAGAATTAAAAATAGCTTTCTGCACTCCTTTTTATTACACATACTACTTAGAGACACAAAGGCTCTGGAAGTTGTAAAAATGAATACCATCCTCCATTCACATGAAGTGTGACTTTCCCAATCTGCACATCTTCCCCACTGTGCGGCAAACATCCTGAGACAGGGAGAATTGTGAGGAGGCTGCATCATTGATAAGCCTGCAGCTGATACTGTGTCACAAAAAATACCTGCTTCCCAGCAAGCAGGGTCAAATGGTGAGAGGAGAGGTTGCTGTAACTTTTTTAGTGAGAAATGTGGACCACTCAGAGAAAAGTTCGCTCTGGTCTACAGAAACAGTTTAGCTGTGATACTGTCCACAGTCTGGTATCCAGCTGCAATACCTGGGAAACCCACCATCCAAAAGCAATGCCTTAATCCTTGGTCACACTTCACCTGGTATCAGGATCCATGCTGACCTCTGCTCTAGGTCTCAGGGTGGTGCCTTTCTTGGAAGGCTGGTCCTGGAGCATGGCCCCTGCAGACAACAATGTGCCAGCCACAGCATGGCAAACCCTGCTGCTTTGAGGGTGAAGAGTGAACAGATTAAATGAAGACTGTTCTTCAGAAGCAGGATCACAGAACAGCCCTTAAATTCATCAGGGTTCGCTCAAACACAGGAAAATGCTTTCTGACTCACTGACAGAACTAGCATGATTTGTTGGCGTGGCTTTTTTAGTGTTTTCTCAGACAGAGTGATGTAGACTCAGGTCTTGAAACCACCAGTGGTATTGGGTATGCAAGAAATGGAAAATTGAGTCTTGCTTTGTAACAATACTTTGAATTTAAAATTAACCTTGCTCATTATATTGGTTTAGGAGGCAACATTTGCAGCAGCTGCTGCCAATCTATATAAGCATGTGTATTTCTCCTTATTCTTTTCAGATTGAAAGGAAAGGAACAAATCCAAAAGCCAATAGACTGAAAATATCTGATGGCTATAATGAAAGAGATGAAGGGGGACAGATGACACACTCATTTTAGAGTTTTGCTCAGAAATGTTTAATGGTGAGTAGTACCACATTTCTTCTTCATGTTCTATGCCTTTCCATCTACACCTCCATCTAGCTTCTCTCCTCGCAGCATGTAAAGCCCAGGTCCTGCTGAGGTGGGGTGGTAATGGCATACATCTGCACCTCTGTGACAGTGCTTCAGGACCAGCAGACTCTGTGCAACTCTCAGGAGCTCAGCAAAAGTAATGGTTTGAAAGCTGAAGAGCCTCTGCAGCACTGAGACTTGAACTAGTTTTAGAAACATTCCCTGAGCTGTGCTGCAGCCCAGCCCTTGCAGGCAGGGCAGGATTATTACTGCCAGCACACCACAGAGGGTTGGGTCAAGGATGGACTCTGCGACTTCAGCAGTGCCACAGGAATCCTGTGGCGCAGGCAGGAGCACAGCAAACTTCCTTTTCCTTTCTTCAGTACTAACCATGCCTTCATCACCAGATGGACCAGAATTAGCTGTACCCAGAGAGCTTGAGGAGAGAAGGAAAGGGCTGTGGATGTCACTCTCCGTTTGCTAACAGGAGTAACTGAGGGGATGGCACGGAGTTAGGATAGGTCAAACCCACAGTGCTGCATTTGCTGTTCTGTCCTCTCTGGAAGAGGTGCAGTTGGTGCTTAGGGCTTGCCTTTCTGGTTAAACATTCTCCAGGGTACAGGCTCTTCCAGCTCATATCTGCTAGTGTTTCTTTCTGGATTTGGGATAGTTGCTGTTTCCCTGGAAGTGGGTAGAGGACTGTTTCAAGGGCCACTGGCATCTAGACATTTTTACCAGAGCTTATGGAAATACTTTTAGCTGAAACAAATACTGAAGTCACACCTTTACAGAGTTTGCAACTATTCATGGGTGTGGTTTATCAAGCAATTCAGGCTAATTTGAACGAGGATTAGTGCTGAAAAAGAGACATTCTTGCCCTTCCCTCTTCTGTCAATTCTAATTCCTGCTCTACACTGTAGCAGCAAGCTCATTGGGCTGCAAACAATGCCCTCAAAGCCAAGCGACAGCTTCCTGCTGGATGAGTGAGTTGAACTGGCTGAGCATGCCAGTTCACTAGTGTGAACCCAAAAGACTGCAAAGCAAGGGTGGACAGGACACTTTTAGTGCCCTTTTAGTGCAACATGGCTTTAGATTAGTTTAAGAAACTCAGGAAAAATGGACCATCAAAACTTACAGTGTTGTGACTAGAATGCTGACTAATGGCAGAACTTGGTTAAAATCTCTTCTGTGGCAAGTCAGGCAGAGATTCACACCAACCAGAATCTAACACACCTACACTTACGTACACATACTGTATATAAACCATCTATTACTCTCTCTCCATTTTTGCCCAAATATTCTGGACTAAAGTAAAACTAAAAAGTAGAAAAAAGCAAAACATGAGAAGCACAGAAGTTGCTGCAACATAGTGCCTAACCCCTGTCATCTGTCCTGACTCTAGCTGTAAACACATAGGCACTCTCACACACCAACCACCCTCCAAACAGGAGACGTCAGCCTTGGTCACATTTGTTGATCAGCTGCCAGCAGTCTCCCCATCAAAACACGTGGACTAAGGCTTTGAACTGTGGCTATCATCCAGTAGAGCACCTGCTCCTCTCTGCCCCAAACGTGTAGTTATGTTACTGCTGCATGCTTAGTTTTGTTTACTGTTTTCCACTAACCTCTAACCGTGCTTCTTTTGCAAGACATCTTAGGTAAGCTGAACACAGCATTTACTAAGCTGGCAGAATTAGACTCCGTCTTGCAATTAATCTAAAGGGACTCTGTCAGAACTGAACGTACAGGGCTCTCCAGGAAACCATACCAGAACATAGGCTGGCTTTAGAAAGAGAGGCTTATTTTATTTTCCAGGTGCCTTGTTTACCTGGACTATGGATGAACGAGGGCCTCCGTTTCCCAAGACTCTCTGCATCACAGGGAGTAACGAAGAGGACTTGTCACTGCCTCCAGCTGCCATTTGAAACTGTCTCTGCTCCTGCAGAAAGCAGTGTAGATGTCTCGCAAAGGTGAATGCCGTTTTCTAGTCTGATTATTTCAACACTTAATTATTGCATTCCCACTCCCCAAAGTGTTTTATTTACTTGGTTTGTTGGAGCTGGCAATCACTGGTAGGCTTCAGGGGGCAGAGGTTAGGAGGTGCATATCTGCTTCTCAGATTTGAAACTATCTCTGTAATTTGGTCCTCTGATGGACAAAAAGCTGGAAGGAAGGACTGTGGCTGTTTATGATATAGCAAAGCTATAGAGCTTGTGAAATTTGTTCCTCATGCAAGAACATCATCCTTCTTTTGACCCTAGACTCTAATTTCAGTTCTTGGCATCTGAACACTGCACCTTTGATCAACAGCTACTAGTATATAATATTCCCAACCATTCGACAAGGTTGAGAAGCCACTGATTGCACACATTTCCTTCTTTTTCGCATTCCCATTCTACCTTCATCACCAGTCTCCTTCCATATAATTAATAGAAATAACAGGAGATGATAGAGAATACTGAATAAAATCTCCCTTACTTATAGCTTACCCTGCAGCCCTCCTCTCTCCACAGGGGCATCCAGGCCAGTCCCTTTGCCATGTCAACCACCGCATCTTTGCCCATCAGGAATAAGACAGTGCTCTTCCTGGCTAGTGCTGGGAAATGTGAGGAGACAACATGTCACCTGAACTTGCCTTTACCATAATACTATGGCTGTGGCTTTAAATACTTTTTACTGTATAACATGATTTGGACAACATTTCTCATCAACAGTGGGACTGATTCAAACACTAATAAGAGGAAGGACATCCTCACAATTAAGCATGTGTCAGATGAAAACTAAGTGGCAGAGGTAGTTTAATAATCTTGCACCACACCCTGCCTGATGGCAACAGAGCACTCAAGAAATCCCTGTTGTTGGCAGTGCTAATGAAGGCCTTCTCTGAATTATGAATGTGACACAGTATGTCTCCAGATGGGATTTTTAAATGCTGCAAAGAACCCTCTGGTCCACAGTAGGAAGTGTTCTGCTGGGCACACACAGGAAACACTTCTACCAAGCAGAGGCAGAAATCAGTTTCTCTCTTGGTGTGAAAGACTATGCTCTTGGACAATGGTTACAATGAGCAATTCCAACCAATTTATTAGTTGTCTTGTTTCACAATATAAGTGACAAAATCACTTATGCTGCAAGATTTCCATACTTTATTACATTTCCTAGATTTGAAAAAGACAAATGAATTGACTTGGTAGATAAGTTTTAAAACTGGAAGTTGCAGAAAGAGAATACAAACAGCTTCTTGTTATAACTGAAATTACCATATTTGCAGCTGATCTTACTGCTTCCCAAAATTGTCACCGGCACTGTTTGCACACTTTACTTCTTGATGTTAACCTTAGCACAGGCAGAGAAATGTAAGCCCTTGAGTTGGCTGAGATTAGGTCTGCAGATCAGTTTCTCCAAGCTACAAATGGAAATTGGCTTCAGCTCATGCAAAATGTGGCTCTGGGCCTAGTGGATGTTAATAATAAGGTTGCAGTGGCATAACAGTCTTCATAGTTGCTGTGTATGCGTGGATGCAAGGGCTGTAAATTCCTGTTAGGGAAGGTGGTCTTCCTTCACCCTGCCCTGGTGGAAGGGAGGGGCAGGGCTGAGTGCTGCAGGGGGCCTGGGCAGGTTGCTCTTCTCCCATGCCATGCCATGCCATGCCATGCCATGCCATGCCATGCCATGCCATGCCATGCCATGCCATGCCATGCCCAGGAGCGTGGCTCCAGCAGGAAAACCCAGGCACCCCGACAGAAGGATGTCATTTTGCCTCCCTGTCTCCAGTGAGGAGGTGTTGGGAAACACTGTCCGCAGGAGCCTCCTCATCCTCCTGGCACTTGTTCTCCACGGGTGCAGGGCGGGGGGAGGTTGACATACTGCCTTTGTCTGGGGAAGCCGTGTGGGTGTGACCTATGGGGAGCGGCCACCATCTTGTTTGTATTCCTGAGGCCGAGTACATTTTTGTCAGTAAAACACCTTCTCTCTTTGTATACTTTTTGTATTCATTTTGTTGTTATTGTGCACTTCTTACTCCATTGCTTTTTGCATTCTGGAAATTTTTATCTCAGCCCATAGCCTCTGCTTTTGTCCCTCCCTTACTGGAAGCTTTGGGGGTAAGGGGTGTGGTTTATTTGGGTTTAATTTCCTGCTGTTTTAATTAAACTGCTACAACTTCTGTCTGTTATGCAAAGGCACACTGAAGTCATGACTACGCTGTGATATTGCTATGAAGATGTGTAACAAGGAGTTGTGGCTCCAGATTGATGGTGGATTACAGCAGGTTTTTCTACCAGATTTTGAAACTAATTCTTCTAACAACAGAAACAATTTGCATATTACTTCACTTACCAGTCAAAGTAACAGTTGCCAGAAGTCTCTCATAGGAGATTATAGAAAATTTCTGCCAAAGATAATGTTTTTCCATTGGAGAAAACTTTTCTTTTGGAGATTTCATTGAAACAACATCCTAAAAACAATGTGCATCGGTGATGACAATGATAAATATTTCCTGAAAACAAGTGGTTTCCAGCAATTTTATATAAATTGGCTTCACTTCTGGAAATGAAAAGGTGTAGTCCAATGAACACTGAAAGAGTCAGAAATGTTCCCCTTAGTGCTTAATGCAGTTGTACAAGTACACGTGAACATCAAACTTGAGTTTAGTGAGATCCCTTTGTGATTATGAAGTCTGCTCCTGAGCTCACTAGAGGAATGTGAAAGATGCTTTAAGTCTAGCACACCATAAAGAGAAATGAAAAAACAGTCACAGCTTTATTCTCTTCACCAGATGCCATATTTTGGTATTTAAAGATATATCCATGGGAAGTTCAGAGATCATGTCCACACCGCAGAGCTGAATTTTGCTGGAGTTGGGCACATGGTTGAACCAATGGTAGAAAGAGGCCCTGGGACACTCATGTTTATCTAACAACCACCCATGCATTCACTTTGACCTGTACTTTCCTGTGCAATCCCTGGCTCACCTGACAGACTCACAGACAGTGTTTCACATGAGCGAAGTAGCACTTTTTCCTGCTGCGAGTAATTTAAAGCAAAAAGGTGGGTCTGCTAAGGGAGTTGTGAAAATACTGTGCTAGCATGGAAGACTGAACATTTAAATAACTGAACATCCTTACTAAAGAAGAATTTATAAAACAAGCCAGAATTTCTCCCTGGCATGCTTTGCTTTGGTGGCTGTGGGAGTTCTGTAGAGCTTTCCTAGCCATGATAGTAAGAAATAGGACAACTGCGTGGTGCTAAGGCACAGCTGGGGAAGTGGTTCTTCCTGTAACTCTCCTTCACCTTCTGCTGAAAAATATTCTCCTTATTTTGCTAGGTACAAATCAACAGTATGTCTTGGAGAATGAACGGCAAATGGCAAGTCACATGGTACCTTTGTATTCATCTATTCATATCTGTCCTGTAGATTTAAATTGACACCAGTAGATTAGGTTCCTTTCTGTATTTTCCTGGATGGTAGCAATAAGCGCTTTGCAAAACACTTCTTAGCCAGGTGTTACTACCTGGGATTAAAAGGCCTGGAAATCCTCCTCTTCCCAGTAGCAGCACTTGCAAGCTTTTGACTGTGATTCAGTTCTTGAAACTTACATGGAAACTGTGTTAATCCATCAGTTAAAACATTCATGCAGCTCCTTTCTGAACCTCTATAAGCAGATTGATACTAGAGATGAGGCCTTAAGTTTCCTCTGAAACTGGTACTGGTACCTGACTACCAGGTCTAGCAGCTGCAAGTGATACTTCCTTCTGACTGTGAGCAACTGAGGAAATTTAGCCCATCCTATCTGATGCTAATTTGGTTATGGTAACCATCCTCCTTCAATGTTTTCCAGGTTAATTGTTACAACATTCTCCAGCTTCCAACACAATCCTGGGGTCTGTAGAAAATTTTCATTTGAAGTGTTCTAGTTGTAGAGGATGGTGGTTAATTTCTTAAGTATTTCTTAAGTATAACCAAATCTGGGTCTAGTCCTAGCTAGCAGGCTTTATTGGGAAATACATCTAAAGAAATATCTTTCCTACTTCTTCTGCAGATAAATACCTTAGGAATGATAAAAGGATATAGGATTAGGAAAGTAGGATATGTGTCTGTCCTACAACTCACCTGGACCTGACCCTGGCTTTTATAGGCACTGACACATTGCCTTTGGCACAAAACTGCAGACTTGTACTCTTTGTTTTACCAGTAATAAAAGTTTTGGCTTAGCAGCAATAGATTGCAGTCAGCACGCTGCAGAGCAATTTTTTTCTCATATTTGCAACCAACAGAAAGACCTAAAAATGATGCAAAGTTATAGTGCTTTTTAGGTAAATTTAGTGACAACAGGATTTGCTGCTGACATTCTCTTTGCTCTCCTTTTGCTTAGCTGATTGCTACATCTACTTTGACTTGTAAGCAGTCTCGTGTAGGGGGTCTGAAAGTGAGGCTGATTCATCTTTCACAGGACAGACTAGTCAAACTATACTTCTTTGTGTCCAGGCTAAAAAAGTAGATTTTGCAATGCAGTGAGCAGCTCAAAAAGTGAAGCACAAGTTGACTCAAACAGTCATACACATACTGTCTTTTAACATCAGCAGTCTAGCCCCTCTAATCCAAGAGCCTTCCCCTCTCTCCCATGTTTCTCTGACAACAGTTTTGAAAAGTACAACTTCCTCCCGTCCCTGTGCACCACATGCTGATGTCTCAGTTCTTACTCATGCAAATTCCAACACTCTCCCACAGCACCCCGGCTTCAATTGCTGAGGTGCAGCAGAAACATCCTGACTGTACTTCCAACACACCTTCTCCAGAGCTACTCCAGCTGTGTTACACTCAGCTGTAATCATGCCTGAATCCATAGGGAAGACACCTCACCGAGCTGCACTCTGAATCCTGCAGATCCGACAGAAATGCGCTGCACCACTGCAGCAGGTGCTACATTTCTGCAGAGGGAGTATGTGTGGGCTCAGGCTGTCAGCATCTCCTTGCCAAGAAATCCATCTAATCAACCATTCGCTCCTGTTTGGGACCCCTTATCACCCTGCTCTAAATTCTTCTTAGACTTCCTCTCTGCCTAGGGTATGTGAATGCATATTGGCAGTGTAGGTGTCCTAGCCTTGGTGACTGAGTTTGAGCAGGATGGTCCAGGTATGCCTTCTCTCAGGACAGGCCAGTGAATTTTATGATATATCCAACTGACTCAGCAACATAATTGCTTTCTGAAAAATTATTTTAAAATAAGCATGTGTTGGATTTGGACCTCATCCAAAGTGGTCTGGCTGGTGCAGAAATGCTAGGTCAGTTTGGTTCATGCAAAGCTGAGCCAGGTCCACTGAGATCCTCATCTGGCTTTGAGGCAGCATAGCTGCTGGTCCCACTCACTGTTCCATACAGAGAAATACCATCAGATCCCTTCTATATGCTGCTCATCTGACTTTTGAACACTCAAATACTTTTACCTGCAAAGTCTGAGTGGCTTGGCTGTAACCCTTCTGGAAAGCAAGTACTTTAGCATTATTGAAAACTGATTTTCTTTCTCTTTTCTGCCCATTGCCTCGTCTTCTGAGCCAGACAGTGCCTGAAAAGACATGGGAGTGAATTTTTGGTGTGGTTTGTGCGCTGTTTTTTTTTTGTTGTTGTTGGTNGTTTAACAAATAAAAATCAAATAGAAATAAATGTTAATATTTTGAAGTGTGCTTTCAGGCCACCTTCAAAGATTCTGTACTACTCCATCTCCTCTGACTTAGCCAACAGCATGCTTCATTTATGTTCTCTGGAGTCACAACTTGGGCATTACTTCTCCATTTCATTGGCGAAGTTGAAATAGTGATGCAACTCAAATGGAGGCACTTGTTTTAAACAATGATGCTGCAACACAGCATGTCTGCAATAAGAAAAGTTGCAATAAAAAGGTTGCAATGAATTAAGGAGGTAATTTCTCCTTTGAGGGAGGAACACAGCCAACAGAGGTTTAGGACCTGGAACTGGCTCCAGCACAGCCAGCTCTAACAACTTCACTGCTTCGCTCTGTAAAGACCTGACCATTTAGGAAACTGGCTCCTTTCTGAACCTCCTGGTCCCTAACACCTCTGGCTGTCTCCAACTTACCCTTGTCTCCTCACCCTTTTAAGGTGAGAAAAGTCATATATATCCACCTTCACCCAAGGCCACCTGTGGATGCTCTTGGCCCACCTTAATATCATTTGCATGTAGCCACTGATCTCTTGTGACTTTCCAAATTCACCAGTCAGGTCAGCAACAAAGCTTCCAAAGACAGTACCTGTAACACCCAATAAAAATAGCAATATCAAGCACTTCTTTTATTCGATGCATGCTGCTGCATGCTGGGGAGAAATAATTGGAAAAATGGCCTACACCTAAGTGTTTGCTTCTTCTGTATCTTCTGAAAATTTGTTCAAAATTTGAGCCTAGGTGCCTATAGAATACTTTTCTAAATTGCAAGGTAATCTGTAATGCATCTTGGCCTTGAGCAGCAAACTTGAGAGTTTGTCTTTTGAATTTGGATTTTGAAGACAAAATGAAAATTTTCATTCATTACTTTATTCTCAAGCTGCTGGGTCAGCAGCTAAGCTTTTCATGTTCCTTGCGTGAACTCTACATTCTGCACATTTATGACTAAACTTTTTTGACCTTGGAAAGACCTGCATTTTCTCCATTTCTAGAGTGAGCCAGAAGGGCAGGATCTGTGCATTTTTCAAACACAGTTCTAAAAACTGTAGAATGAAGTTCTGCTCCTAGTTGCATTCACAAAATAAAACACAGAATTAATAAAAGTGAAGCAACAGAAGGGATTGTAACGCTTGGCTAGTCTTTTTTTTAATCTCCAAATGGTCATCTAGGGAAAAAAAATTTTTTTTTGGTCAGTAGCATAGGATTTATAAGAAAGGAATCCAAAGCAATCCTATGACTGTGATTCACTTTCCTGAGCCTATTACCACGAAAACTGTAATAGGCTGTGATTGCTAGTGAAAGATTCATCATAGAGTCCATTAAGTAATTTATACTCCCAGAGCTGCATTTTACAGTAAATGGAAGCAAAGAACTGTGAGGAACATGGTGTTGGGAAGGGAAAAACAAAAAGAAAGTTGACCACACATCTCAAGTGTGCATAAAGCACCTGGGGAGGAAACCTCTTCTGGTAGAAACCAGTGAGTTTTATGACATGAGAAAGACCCCTACACTTACCAGAATCTGGCAGAAGTACTAAAAATGTCCAGAGCTGGAAGGTGAAGTATGGTAGTGGCCATTAATTGACAGAGGTAAATAAAGGCTGCATGGAGCCAGGCTCTGCACTGAGCCACTTTGAGCAGTGGTGGGAGATTCTGAATGCAGTTTGTCAGTGGCAGAATATCAAAACACAGACAGCTCAGCATAGGACTGCTCATAAACTATACTTTTTACTGAGGACTAGACTTTAAAAGAATGGTTAATTATGGAGCCCAGCAATAGCTGGGACCTGGGGAAAGATTTAATGAAGTAGAGGTAAAATAGGCAAAGAAAGGCAGGGGGAAACAGCAACTAGCATTTTAAGACCTTGCTTACATCCTTTGCAGCATACACAGGGCAGAGGTATTGTGCAAAGCTGCCTGCATAGCGTGCCATACCAAGACTGTGCAGCTATCAGGGAGTGATGCTGAGATTTTAAACAAGCAGCACCAGCACAGTCCCTTGTGTGATGAGGGGATATTTAACATAGAGGACCATTACTGCAGCACAAATTTTAATGCAGTGTCTTCTCCCTCTGCAGCACAGCATTATCAGGAGGACTCCTGATGACAGACTCACATTTGCTATTTTGGTTTCCTTTATGAAAAACCACAAAGGAAAAGCTATGTAACAAACTGCTTTGGCTTGCCATTTGTGAAGACGAATGTAGATCTCTCTGCTGCACAGGGACCACCTCTGCAGTAAAAAAAAAAACCAACATAAATATTCCTGCAGCCTACTAAGAAATCTCCCTGAAGTCAAACAGGACTTCAGATGGCAGGCATTGCCTCTCCACAATCCTGAGTGTAGAGAAAAGAGAGGTTTTGATACCCTTCAGCAACACAATGTGACCAACACGGATGCAACAAGCAACAGTTTATTTGTAGAAAAATCCTTTAAAATTTACTACATTGTAAGATTAAGGAAAAAATAGTCTTAATATATATACATACAATATATATAAACAAACACATATCGCACCATGAAAATTACATGCTTTTTAGAACAGAGAATGGGTCATATTCCCTCATATCTATTTTAAAGTTATCACTGCAAGAAACCTTGCTTCCTTTTTTTTTTTTATCCCCATCAAAGTTTTCAAGTACAGGAAGTAAGTAATGCAGGATCTAATAGTAGAAAACCTTTGTTATACACAAATTACAACTGACAGCTAGACAATATTATTCTGCAGTATCCAACACTTGTGGTTTTTGAACTCTATAATGATATGAACTTTTACCTGAGGTGCATGGAAATAACAAAGCATGATAATTGGCAAGTTTAAGAGATTTTCACATTATGATTTGACTGTAATTGAAGTTGATTAGGCATCACATGTCTATACATATAGTACTGGCACAAGAATGCTCTGTGTGAGTTATCACCAATGTCTTAGAAGTGCAGGAAAAATTAACAGGCAAGCACCACTTGCAATGATAAGCATGCAGACAATTTAAGTAAAACAGAGGTAGCATGTTCTTTTAACTCCAGCAGGGTCATTCAAATCAACTGCACTCTCCCTTCTGCAAAAGGCACTCACTTTTTCAGCTAAAAACAATGCGCTTAAAATTTGGTCAGATTGACCACAAAGTGGGTTTTTCTCCTTAAAAATATAAAAAAATGTTAAGCAGAGGACACAGTGAAAAGAAAAAAAAAAGAATGTAAGAAACACACATATAAGGTACTATGTGCTATTCCTCTCCCCCTACCTTTTATGGGGACAATTATATAAAACAGTTTCAGTATGTCATCCAAAAGTTAAGACTTTCCAGTTGAAATGGCAGTATTAAGCAGCACATTCTCTATCAGAAATAGTTTTAAACCACCAGTTTAAAGTGGTGAAGTACACCAGAAGTACACCAGTCTTTTTATTAAAGAGCAACAATTCACAGTTAGGAGTAGAAAGTTTATGCACAAACCAGGTGGTGCCAGAGAAGGATCCTTTGATGCAAAATCTCATAAATTAGTATGCACTGTAACTTTAATGCAGTATCTTTTATCCTTTCTGCACTTTGAAAGGATGCCTATGTAAAACACCTCCTCTTACCGTGACACTACAGAACTAATCGAGTTATAAGATGTGCCACTGTTGCAACTGGAAGCATAAGCCTCTTGACCATTAGCATCTAAATTAATTTTGAATACAGAAGATGCTTTCAGTAAGAAATCTGCTGCATCTCTGCGACCTAATTCCCTCAGCTTAGACATTAGTATGCCTACAGTGCTGTCAGGTGCACTACTCCATTCCTGCAGAAGGGCATGAACTGGGCTTGAGAGAAAGTAATTTTGTGTTCCATTATTTGTATTGTACTTTGCAACAAGATCAGGGAGGCCCAAGTTCATGGCCAGAAGGCACCAATCTTTGCCCATTGGATCAGGTGGATCCAAAAGTCGACTTAGTTTTCTCCTGGTGAGTAGATTCAGATCAGAAACATGAATATCCATTCCTAGGCTTCCCTGGGAGTAAACATCAAGACACCCAAAACACAGTATACTGCTAAAGCTCTCTTTATATCCCCCCATAGTGTTAGTTAGTGATGTCTCCTTTTGACTCTGTGCACGGAAAAAGTCTCTAGGCTGGTAGACCATTACTGGTTCGTGATGTTCCCTCAGCTGCTGAGGACTAAGGTAGTATTTCCCAGTCAGAAGACCTGGTAAGGTTGTGGCTATTAAGTTATCAATGGTGCTGCACACAGAATCCAGAAGTAAACAGCACTTAATCTTCTCTGTTTCCAGTCCTCTAACTTGAACCTCTATACCCTGCCCATGGTTGACCAGCAGCACTAAAAGCTCAGCTCCACGATGCATAATCTTTGATCCGTTTACCCACAGACGTATATCAGCATCCCCCTCTGTGCTCTGCTGATGAATCCACCTGCAGAGATTCACCTGAACTTTATGAAAAATTCCACAAGGAAATGGGGTAAGATGTTCCACAGGAACGATTCTAACACCACCATAAATCAGCACTTCATCCTCCTCATCTGTCCAAGACCTGTGGAGATTGTCAGTCTTTATGAGAGCAGGAATATCCACCATTGCTCCACTGCTAAGGTCCCTTGCACAAATATCCATGGCATCCAAAATCTGTATCAGTTCTTCCACGTCACTATCTGTCACCAGACGCTGGATGTCCTCTATAGTGTACCGACCTCTATAGTGATGGAGGGCTTTTGGGTTCTCCACTGACAGGATTTTTCCAAGAACATTAGAACAGAGCCAGCGAGGATCCAGAAGCACAACATCTTGGACAGTTTCACTCTGCATAATGTTAATCTGTTTATAAATATGAAAGGTACTGTTAACGTCTTGTGAAGTACAAAATAATAGCCCAAGTTCTTGCCTTCCTAACAGACTGATCCCATAATTTGATTAACACTGCTCACAGGAAAAAAAACAAACAGTGCATTTAAATATATGGGAAGTACTCAGAAGAAAAAACAGATCCTGTTGTTGTTTTCCACTAGTAATGAAACCATGAGAGCCTAACAGCTGGAAAGTCTAGTCATGCCCTGCAAGCCGTTTATGCAAAGCTATTATCTTGCTATTCAATTTCTAATGGACACATATAAATCTCTCATATGCAGTGAACACTTCATTGAAGGTGATAACATAGTGATCCTTTCTGTGCATTTTATATTCTTACAACTTTAGCAATAAACTAATTCTTCCTGTCTCAAAGAGATTATGTTGAACAAAATAGAAGCCACAAGCCATAATGATAACAGGAAGTGTTAATAAGCACTCTCTACTTACGTCTTAATAGGAAGAGAAAAAAACCAAACAACTTTAGACATCTGTGTAAACTCATAAAGCAATATTCTACCAGAACAGTATCTTAATAAAGAGATGGAAATTAGATGAAAATACTTACTTCTCCTATGCTATGCAACTGCTGTGCAATATGCCGTAGGTCATTTTCACTTGCTAGGGGATTAAGATGTTCCTGCACATCATACACAAACTGCTGCAAGGACATCAGCTGGTTGGGTCCATTAATTTTTCTCCATGAAGGCATTGTGGATATTATTTTTTCACACAGGTGAGTCATAGGTGGGCAAGTCTTAGAAAAGCACAGAAAACAGCCATTTGAGAATAGTGTATTTTTTTTTTTATGGAGGTCTAATGCATTGTGGTGGTTTAGCACCTTTCCTTAAAAAAGTGAATTGCAGAAACCACTTTTTTTCTGAAATAAGCAAATTTTCCAAATATCACCATGAGTTGCCTTTGTGCATCTGTAAGTTAATGTTTGTTTCTGAAATTATCAGAATTTATTTAGAATCTGTACTCACCAATATCTGTAAAGGACCAATTTACTTAAAAGGTGAGACAGCAGGGTACTAAATAAGAAGCAAAAATGGTACTTTGATGTGTGTTGATTGCCTTAGACTTCACTGATGCCTTCTTCCTACATTCTCAAGCCAAAGGCTCCACTTCTTTATGCAGTAAACCCCTTCAGATTTCAAGCTAGTGATCATAGCTAAAATAAAAGTTTTCTTAGAGAAGAAAAGCTTATAAAATCAAGAGACCATCAGGAACGTAAAATAGGCTCATTTTTGCATAAATCCAAGTATTTTTCTTAACTCACAGAATTAACTCAGTATTACATACACTTTTAATCAATTACAAAAAAAAAGGCATTTCAAAAGTAGCTGCAGAAAATCTTGTTGGTGTGTAACATAATATTAATCCATTTAGCACAGGCTACAAAAATTGTGACTTGGTCATCCTTAGTATGGAAGTCTCCATGGATTCATGGTGATAATATCAAACCATGGCTACACTTTACCTTTAGTCTCATATGCATATACCTACACAAACAAATACAACTGCAAGCAGTATTTTTCAATTAAAAAATGCAGTCAAAAGTTAATACATATTCAGTTTACATATCTGTATTTGGAATTGTCTTTCTAAAAGTTGAGAAAACTGTTCTACTCTGGTGGGTTTTAAATGAAAAACTTACTTTCCTGAAACATATTTATATATATTTTTCTGTTTCTCTACAATACTATGCTGATTACAAAAAAAGCTGGAATCCAATCACTGCCAATCAAAAAACAAAATTCTGACTTTGAACTGAAATGTCAAATTCAGTTCAACAACAGAGAGTATTTTGGTCACCTGATCAAAACAGCTACTATTTTCAAAATACTGACTGAATCTTTGATGTCAAGGATTTGTTTATCACAAGACCTGTCAAGTATGCTGTTAGAAAACTGGAATAACAGTGGTTTCTGTATGCTTCATTATTCTAAATTTGAAATTTGCTCTAGATTATTACACAAAATGTTCACATTTTGGCTGATCCAACCCAGACCATTAGGCACTACTTACAGAAATTATCTGGCTTCTTATTTCTTGCAAGTGATTTCGGAGAAGCTTCATATCTTTAGACCCAGATGCTCCAGCATCCAGAACAAATAACTTTTCTGAAATTTGCAAATCATTTCCAAATCTAAAAGAAAAAAAATCTTACTACCTTAGCCCCAAATCCAGTTTATTTCTTAACACAATTGTACTTCATTCTTAAATTACACTAGAGTTGTTTTTCCTCAAGGATTGATGAAGTTTAAGTAATGATAATGCTGAGATATTTTATAAACACAGACAGTATAGGTGCTGTATAACTTTCTTAAAAATAAGCAGAGATATTAAGAGAAAATTGTCTTCTCTCAGGACAAAGAGTGAATATGCGCAAGAAAATTGTTACTGCATCACATGACTTGTAGTTACAAAGCAAAACATTTTACTAGAGAAGAGATTACAGGAATTTATTCTTTCAAAGGTCTTAATGTTCATTGCTTGCGTTCTTCTCACTTTAAATAGTTCAGTAGTCATGGCTGTTGACAGCTCTCTTTTCTCACTTTTTGACTCTTCAACCACACAAACCTGTTTTCCTAGCTCTGGTTAGATTTGCATTTAGTAGGATTTCAGCACCAAAGATGACACATGGGTATTTTTCTATTGATTTATTTCAATTGATTAAGATACTGACACCCTCCGCCCTCCCCCCATCCCATTGTGTTGGAATTCCTACATCTGCTTCTCATACAGCCCAGACAAGCATCTATACTCACAGGTTTGGATGGTTTCTCACATCCAGTGTTTCCCACTTAGATGCTCACTCTGAATATGAAGGTATTGTTACTTTAAACAATAGTATGTTCATGAAAGTTCCCTATTTCCACCTACCATTAGCATGTGCACCAGACATTTGCTGAAGAATTTTAAAAGCTTCCCTAACTTCTAGGTACCTCTTGCATGACCTTGTCACCTGTGTGACTCCACAAAGTCCAGCTTTTTGCAAACTGTGTAGGGAGTACTTCCAGGCCTCATTTAAGTTTTTTTCATACCTATCCTACATCAGTTCAGAGCTAAGGGTAGTTCTCTGATTAAGTTTCCTCTTGCATCCAGAGTTTTTAGCTGCAAACTGCCTGCTTTTCTGAGACCAGTGCAAAACCTGAGCACCAATATGTTAGACTGAAAGCTGGGAATGGGTCTTTGGATATAGCCCAGTGTTTATATGGCAAGATTGCCTATTGCTACAATTAATTTTGACACCACTTGGCTCATTTTAGCTCACTCAGGGCAGCTTACTCACTGTAATAACTGGTGAATGTTTCAATTTTAGCACAACATAGGCTTCCTGAAAATATTCAAAACATAATATCATAAAGCCATATGAAAACCTTTTCTATATTCCAGTGCATTTTAGTATTTTTTCTTTCCAATTAGTATGTTTAAACGCAATGTATAAATGTACTTCCCACTTACCTGTTCCTGATTTCTTTCAACAAGGAGATGTCTTTGTCATACCAGAACTCTCCCCCAACAGGCCGAGGCAGATTCACTATGTCAGCATGTGTGGCAACCAAAACAACACACAGGGGACTTTTCAGCTTTCCACCAAATGCTGGAAGAGAAAACAAGAGGATGCCCTCACTATGAGGCACGCTCATGGAGACAGCTGATACTGAGCCAGAAAAGCAGAAATACATTTTACATTCTTCATACAAACCACTTTTGTAGTGATTACCAACTCTAAGCAGAGCCATTAACAGGGTAACTGCTGGTGCTCTGGCAGTTATCTCTTTATAGGACTGTCTATATAAGGCCCAATTTTAATAGCTAGACTATTTGAATAAAATCAGATACATTTATATTGTGTAACTTTATTGGCACAGTAATCAACAGCACTAATGATATTGCTACTAACTACAAACTATGACAGTGTGAGGAAAAAATAATTAGAAACAACAGCTTCTTGAAAGGGTTTTGCATAATCTTTGGATGGTCTTTAATACTACAGGTGCAGAATAGAGGATTGTAAGAACACAAAATGTCTACAACATTCATATGTTCATATGAATGCTATTTTGCAGTACTTACACAAACAATGACCTCTCACTTAGGTGAGAGTTAAGTAGGAAAGTCTGGCAGAAACCATGAAAAAGAATGAGAAAGAAAGAAAGAAAGATACAAATGGCATGAATGACGTAACAGTATGGAACACAGAGTTTTCAATGTTTTCTCAAACTCATATTCCAGAAAAGAGAAGACATCATTAGACTATTTTTAAAAGACAGTACACCTAATACCGCTTTTCTAGACTTAAAAAAATTCACATGGGAGGAATATGCTTACATGACTGCTCAGTTCTCATCAACTAAGAGCTACATAATCTTGATTAATTCATAAAAAGCCACATTTCCCCAAATTTCTGCACAGCAAGTATTTTGTAATTATATATATATTTTTTTTAATTGGCAGCTAAGGACTTAGACAAAATAACTGGAAAGTAATTCCAAGAGTTTTAACTTTTCTGCTAACATCAGTTACTACACATTACTTGAGAGATTTGTAACAATAGAGATGCATGGGTACCCAAACTGAGCTGAGCAGTATAAACACAGCTCTAAGTGAAGTACCTAAATAATGCTGATAATCAGATAAGCAAGAAGAAAAAATTAACTGAGATTCTGACTCTGTTGAACCAAGAACTAAGTTTCCCTGCTAGACTGAGGAGCTGTGAAAAGCTTTCAGCAATTGCAAATTAGCTGTATTTGCAGCTTTGACACCTTTTTGCAAATTTCTGAGCTTTAACTTTCACAGGTAATTTATTGTTGCTTAGATCCAAATGCTGATATTATTAACCCTGTAATTTAATCTAAAATAGAAAATAAAAGAATGCCGATACCTGAACTGAAAACCAAAGGGTGGCCTTGGCTCATTGTCTGTCTGAGATAATGCATACAGAAACAAGCAGAACACAGAAAGAGAGACAAAATAACTCTTTGCACAATGTTAAGTATTTAATACATTTGTCTGGTGAATCCCTAGCATTGTTACAAATGTCCTTGAGTGCTGAGTCAGATCCACTTGCTGGAATAATCTTTCAGATCATGGAACCAAGTGTCAGAAGTTGGTTAGTCCAAGAAACTGTTACACTCTTCAGACCAATACTCAGATACAAATGCAAACACATTACAAGTTACTGTATATATACCTGAATGACCAGACCTTTTAAGAAAAATATTAGTTAATTTGTTTGCTCACCAAGTAACTTTAGCTAAGTCTGAATATAAAACAAGTAAAATTACTTAAAAACCGTGCAAAATTGGAGAATATGTGAAATTTACAGGAAATACTGATTTCTGTGCATCAGCACCAGAAAGTTATCACATCTGAGGTCCAAATACAACTCTAGTTAAACACATGAAAGCTGCACATACTGAAGGGTAACACTATTCCATAATAATGTGCTGTTCTCTTGTCACTGACAAGACTAATTTATGCTGAAGACACTGTTAATTGGGGGCTAGATATAAGAGGAATTTAAGCAATGTGTCTAACTTGGTATTGAATGGTTCCAGCCCTCTGAAACACTCTTGGCAGCTTGTATGACATTAAACTTCACCTGCCATGTACAGATTTAAATTCCCAGTGCCACAAGATACTGTGCTGTGCTTTGTGACCCTTTTTAATTGACCTAAGTGGTGTGTGTATATCTTCCGGCTTCTTCCACTGATGAAATTCCCTTTTTCCAAGAAACCTTATGTAAAGTTTGTTTGAATACACGGGGATGAAGACACCCAACACAGATGATGTACAGAGTTGCAGGGAAATACAAGGAGCAATCTACAGACCTCTAATACTTCATTAAAGGCAGAAGAACATACCTATTGGCTCCTCAACTGGAACCAATGATTTCAGGAAATTGAGCCAAAAGGTCACTTGGTTTAATTGGATTTCATAAGGCTCCTCAAGACTAAAAAGCACTATGTGAATTGCAGTGTGATCATTTGCAGCAAAATAATCGTAACAGCAGAAGTACACAGGGTTCCCAGAGAATTCCCAGATGCTGAAATCACCAACTCCTGAAAAACAAAGAAATGAAGAGATCACACTTCATCAGTAAGCATGAAACATCTTCTGGCCATGGAAACACAAACAAAACGGTTAATCTGATTTAAACTCTGACAAAGATGAACTGTATGGATGTGAGAAAGCAAGACTGAAAATGCAATAATGAACAAAAAGAACAAGTTTCACTCCATTTCAGAGGCTCAGAAGTCAGACCCTCAAAATCTGTTCCTCTCTCACGTTCCTTCTCTAGGACATTTAGCTGGATGCCATATGCATGTTAGTCTTATGCAATTAAATTGAGCTTTGCCTTAAATAACAGCAGCAGATCTTGTAATTGCCTTGAAAATCAAGAATGGCTCCCATTCTTTTCCTGTTCACCTCAAAAGAGCTTAATATTTTTATTAATTTTTCTTCTTAGCATGCCACCACTGATCTTAAAAACTGCTGAAGCACATTCTCAAAGAAGCCACTTTGCTTTGCTGAATTTTACTATTCACATTGTGTTGGTAAATCAGGGCTGAAGAATCACCATATTAAGGATCCCAAGAGCTCTATGCTTCTTTTTGCCATCTCCTTTAGCTTTGGGTGAGAAAAGTATTAATTAATATTGCACTTCCCAGATGCACCATCTGATTAGAGTGACTGATGTCTGCCACACTTGTAGTACTTCTAATTAAATAAATGGTGATTAAGATGCACCACAAACTTCTAGGAGAGAACTCAGAAAACTCCAACCTGCTGTTATGAGTACAGCTATTCAGAGTTCACCTGTGTGTACACTTTGTTTTGTATCAAGACAGCACAGGGAAAGAAAAGGAAGTCCTTCTGACAGGCTGTTGCACAATTCTGTTTTGCTGCAGAATTTGACTGAATTTCAAATCATATTGAAGGAAGAAATTAGCCTGCACAAAGAACAAGCTTTAGCTACCTGGCAAACTCTTCAGCATCTCAGATACATCTTCTGTCACTGCATTTCGCTACTCTGCACTCATAAGCAGGCTTCTGTCTCCAAAGTAAACTCTTGATTAATACTAACTCAGCTTCAAAATTGCAGCTGCTAAGGCACACAAAACATTTTCCTTATGAAGAAGAGATCTGACCACCTATATGAATGATGATTAGTATGGCTGGTGGAGTATAAGCATAATTTGTGTGGTCTCAGAGTCAAAAGCCATGTGTGTACTTTCAACACTTTCTGTGACTGACCCCTCTTACTGCTAATTGGCTTCAACTGCAGAGCAGTTAGCTTCCTTGCAAAAAAAGAAATGAAATCAGAAGCTCAACTCACAATGACTGATGAGCTCAGGGCTCACCAAATATGCTCCAGCTGTGTCATGGGGTGAGAACACTATGTCCTTTGCATAGCTGAGAATATAGTTAAATGGTGAGGACTAAATGGGACCAGACTAAATCTGATAAAATCTCCAGATGACACATAGTATGGGTGAAGAAACCTTCATACTAGTGGCCACTTTGCTGACCTGCTCCTGTCATACCAAATCCCTCTTTTCTACTCTCCCACTTACTCACCTCAAAAATGTTTCTATGTAATACTACAAAGATTTGACATGAGGGATTAAAATATATCTTACAACAGCTACAGAACTTCAGGCAGATTCATCTTCTCCTCAAACAAATTATATCCCACCAGTATTAAATTGTCAAACGCAGTCACTACTATACCAAGTCAGACTTCTTCCTCCATTTTTATTTTAAAAAATAAGTAAAATGGCACTGACTGTCCTGCAGCACTAAGGCACCCCAGCCCAGGACTCTTCTTACCATGCAAGCAGGCATTCTGGATATCAATGGCCTTGGTGGACTGGTCATCAGAAGAGAAGTGAGAGTGATGAGCAGGTGATACGAAAGTCTCTAATACCCCTTTGGTCAGGCCTGGCTCAAACATCATGCTACGGCTTCTCACGCTGACATTTTCACAACCAGGATAAAGATTCGTAATACTTACTGAAACTGGGTCAGGGAAAGGAAAATGAGATTACAAACCATGTGAAAATCACAACCAGATCACTTCAAAACAAGTATGCAAGCCATAACAGCAGATTAAAGAACTCAAAGTGCTCTTCAAAGAAAGGAGTTGTCTATGAAGCCGTGGGCTTACACAACTACGTCCTTATTCTGAATGATTAAAAGGAAACTATTAGAATGATCCTATAGAACATTTATATCCATTAACAGATATGATACTTCTGAGTGGGAAGTATAGAAAAAGACTGAATTTTATGGGTATGAAAGGTTTCAGTAAATAAAGTTCTACATTGCAAAGATATACTGCTCTTTTTTTTTTTGAACTAAGGGCTACAATGGAAATGTCACATATTTATATTATTGATTCCTGTAAGTAATGAGGAAAAGTATTACTGTGTAACAAGTGTCTCTGGGATGGTGGGGGAGAAAAGCAGGCCCTTAACCAAAATTATTTTATGAGTAAGCAATTTTTTTAGTTCATGTTTATTCAGATTCTCAGAGTGCAAATGACAACCAAAAATGCTTTTTAACTGACTTGCACCATCTAGTGGATAAAAATTTCTTTCCTCCACTAGTTAGCAAATTTTAATATTTGGGTTTTACAATAGAAATATATTACCTGTTAGCTGTAAAACTATAGTTTACTGTTTGATCTCCTAGTGTAATATTTTAAAATCTTTGGGCTCTTGTAAATAAATACTTGGTGAATTTGCACACTTATTTTTTACAGAATTTAAACAAACACATAAACAAAAAAATCACGCGATCAAGTATAGACCAAACTACACTGCTTTAAATATTTATCTGATTATGTCACTCAACCCGTAACGTAATTTACATGCTATATAATGATTTACATCCCAAAAGAACATATACTGAAAAAAGCAAAAAACAAACCTCCATACATTAAAATAACACCATAATAGCTTTGTATGTGTAGGACTGCACAACCTTCTGGCTTTATATCTAGGTAAGCTCTTTTCAAGGGCATGCTTCAAATTCACCTTTATTTCTACACAGATTTGCCAATGTGACTGGCAGTCTTTCTGATTTTATGGTAGTGTGAGCACATAACACCTCTCCTTTGGTTCTGTTACCAACCATTACAAAAAAAAAATCTATCTTCAGTCAAAACCTTCCTGTACTGCCTCTGGGCAGTAACAAAGACTGATATTCCTTGAGTGACTTATCCCCCTTTGTATGACACAGTAAATTAAGATAAATAAATCAACAACTTCTGACTGATTAATTTAATCAAGTTCTTTTTTCTGTTGCCACAGATGTGAGGCCCTTGTGTTAAGTAAACATCAAATGCAGTAACAATCTCTGTGGCACGGATCTTGCCTTGTCAAGCCACTCTGTGAATGCCCTACAGTTTCCTCAGGTGAGTAGAGAAGAAGTAGAGATGAAAACTACTACTAGCACTGTTCTAACATTACTTAAAAATGATGAACAAAATCCAAACTTGCAAGTGTTACCCAAAAGGTTTTTTTTTAAAAAAAACCCAAGCCTAGCTCCATCTAAAACTTACACAGTAAGACCACTTCTAAACATCAATTTAAACTTGAGCTCGTCAACATGCTTAGCTTGTGTACATTGTGTCGGCTACCAGCATTGGAAAAGGGACCTGGATGAAGAGTTCACTGGTCTTTCCACTGTACCCCTGTGGGTTCTTCCAAAACTGGGCATACGCTCCGGTATAAACCTAGCTAGTTTCTTCACACCTTGTAGCTCTTTGCACAGGCCAGCTGGTGCTACATGAGCAATCTATTCCCTGATGTTTGCAGACATTTACTTCTGTTTAGAAAACTTTCATTTTCACCCTGTTTAGAGACCATTTTAGACACCTCTAACTGGGCTAATTTATCCTGTACCTGAAGGAAAAGCACTCCAAGGCATCAAAAGCAGTTCTGAATCCTGTTATTACCTAAAAGTCACATAAAGATGCAGCAACTGTCTCAATTTTGCAGTGTTTATTGAAGTTCCTCCAACAAAAATGAAGCTAATAATGACACTGATGTTTGCAGCCTAGGACTTTTTGTGAAAAATAAACAGCATTGTTTACAAGTCCTGTCCTCCACTCTGCAAGTTCACTTATGCAGCATGTAGGCAAACAAGACCGTAACTACTCATGTATTCTTCACACTCGCTGGTCCCCTTCTTTTTACTTTAGGTACAAGCTTATGCACAGAGAAAACAATTCCCTCTCCCTTTTTCTTTTGTTTCTTACATGCTAAGGCTGTCCTATCTTTTGCAGTGCAGCCAACAGCTTTTTCTTGGGAGCTTAGAGACTAAGAGGAAACTGTTTTCTCATGTAAACATTATGCCTCAAAACCATACCTGAAGGTTTGGAAGACAAAGGGGATGGGGGGAATCTGCTTGAGTTTGTGGAGGAGAGCCTAGGCCTACGTCTTCGGAAGAAGCTTCGTATCAGGCCGCACTTGAGGGACTCCACGAGGGTGGTTTTCCCAGCGCCAGAGTGTCCAAACAACTTCAGTTTGATCCGGGGCTGTGGATTCTGTGTGTGCCTCAGCTGCTGGATAAAAAGCCCCCGGTGCGTATCCTAAAATTCAACATAAAAAAAAATCACAACACGTAGCAGGGAACTTCTCCCTCCCAACACATTCAACATGGTGTTTAGATAAACTTTCTTGCCAGATTGGTTCTCATCATGCAAGCCATCAGTTACTGGACAGGCAGACAGGATGGCTTAATGCATGCTCTCAGGAGTCACCTTGATGTTTCATGGAAATCGCAAGTCTTCAGGCTCAAAGTCAGCCATAGAATCAGAATGGAATTCTTTTGACTTCCACTGGAGAGGGCAAAGGCATCAAAACTAGCCTCTTTCAGTACCCATTCTCCTAACCCATCAGTCTCAGAAGGTTAACCAACATACCTACTCTTATGGAGTATACATGCAGCACTGAAGAATTTTGCTGTGACACCTATCACGTGAGCAATCCAACAACTCAATGTGCATTTCTTCTTTAAAGCAAATTCTTTAGTGCTTCTCATGTTTGGGTGAATTTTAAGGAAATAGGGAGAAAGCAGAAGAGTGAGAGGGCAAGCTAGATTCATCTTCCCTTTCTTCATTCCCCCATTTGGCTGAGAGAGAGGCTCTGTTGGTCTGCACTTGCACCTAATTTACACGTAGGAGGAGCTCCCGAATTACAAGCAAGGAGCAGCTGAGCTGAGAAGTTTGACAGAAAGTTGTGCATACAATTTAGTTCCTTCCTCACCAGCAGGCATTTTTTTAGTAAGTTGGTCACAGTGCAAACACTGCACTGTTACAGCTAATACTGAATCCTCCACAAGAGCCACTATGACGGTAGGTTCTTCATGTGTCTGTATTAGAGGCAAAATACTTCACAAGCACCAAAAGTAAGTGTAATGCATGTTCTGTACTAGATGATACCAACCATTTTAAGTAGTACTAGAATATTTTCAGTGGTTAGACATAATTTGTTAATTTCAATTGATTAGATTCTCTGTCACAAAGTATAGTCTAATGAAGTTTATGATTACCATGCAGTTTCCCCACATATATAGAGACAGGCCGTCAGTAAAGTATATTCCACTATCAAGAAGAGAATTACAGTTTACTAGTATTTCTTTCAAAAGACATCTATCTGACCTTCTTCCTTTTTTCTAGTTCAAGTTGTATTATTTTCATATTTACACAATGACTAAATCACAAATTTTCCTGCTGGCATGCAGACACAGATAAGAGTTTGGTGTGGGGATCTATGCAAAATGGAGTCTATTATGACAAACATTTACAAAAGCTGTCATTGCAAAGGAAGTCTGAACTTTACACTTTCTCACATCTTCACACACATATAATTTATGATCCTAGGCAGCACCGATTAGCTGGCAGGCCTAAAGGACTTGATTCTACTTCTACCTTGGCAATACATAGTGTGCACCATCTTCTCCTAGCAATAGATATGGTCATTTCTTTCAGTTTCTCCAATCACAGACTCATCATTATAATTATAACAGGATTATTTTAATTGGTGTGGCTCTTGCCTCTAATCTCCAGGCAGGTAGCTGCTGAACCTTCCCAGCATGAGTGATGCTGCCTATCTGACTAATCAATGTGTATCAGATGTGTCAGACACACCGCCTTACCACAAGCCCTTTGTTCTAGTTGGCAAGACATTTGGATATACTGAAACTGCAGAATTAAAAGATGACATTGAGAACTTATGCAACTATTCCATATGGTATTAACATTTTCATAAGGGCCACAAACCCCTCATCCTTCATAACCTTAGAATCTAAGTGAAATGGTGATGGTGAGGCAGTAAGTCATCCTGAGGGATATGCTAATTCTTAATAGTTTATTTTCTACTAAGCGCCTTAGATGCTTTGCTAGGCACTGCCAGAGACTGAGATACAAATCTGTGGTGCAGACTATCTTAGCCAGCTTCTTTAATAAGTACATATTTGCTTTAATTGAAGGCATAATTTCAAATTAAAAATATAAAAACGAAAAAGAAAAAAAAGACACCATTGCAGTAAGGAATTTTGCAACAGCTTTTAGAATGGCTTTGATGAAAACCTCAGTTAAAATTCATGCATTCCTAACCTTTTTAAGTCTTGCAAGGAGACTGGCTACATGTTCATGCTGCTCTGCTCTGGCGAGGTCTTCTGCTGTTTTCCCATCCTGTTAAAACATAAATTATTAGCAGCAGCTCCTTCCTTTTTCTTTTACAAATGGGCATCTGGATGCCACCGCAACAAGATATCTTGAATTCAGAGTCTGAGAGCCAGGTCAACACTCCTCCCCCTGAATTCCATTTCTCTTTTCAGCAATTAAAGGATGCTAGTAATTTCTAGACATTGCCCACTGAGTAAATTTAAAAGTTCACAAAAAAGGGACACATCAGCATATTGACTCACATGAATAGCAGGAGAGTGGGTGTTTACCAGTGGATAAAGACTGACAGTGGCATATCAGCTACTGGAGGATTCCAGAAAGCAAGAAATTTGTAAGGAATGTAGTTTAAATTGCACCAGCAAGTTTAAAAGGAGAAGCAAAGCTGCCTTCAGCATTCAGGTCTTGCCATTTAGTTATCTATGTTTCACAGATTAGCAGTTCAGTATTAAAAAGATTAAAAGAAAAATTTCCCACTACTTTGACTCTTACAGCTGCATTATGCTATTGTATTGTTTTAAATTTTGGTAAGAGGAAACTAATTTAGGAGTACTTTGCTTATTTCACTATCTCAGATGAGAATTAGAAAATACATCCACAAGCAAAATAGCAAGTTATTTTCCTATTCAAGCCTTCCTGAAAAGTAAAGAGTATCTACACACTAGTACAGCCATAGGTAAGCAAAACTGACATATAAAAAGGGCTTGGTTACAGGATCCATGAAACCACATTTTGCACCTACTGGTAATATTTCATCAAAATTGCTCACTGGCTCCCTGTGTTGCAAATCAGACAGCCTGCAAGAGCTGATCCTGAGTTCAAGTGGCACTTGCAAGCATCTGCATCCAAAATTTTTAATCTGACAATTTTAAAGTTGGTTTATAAACTTCCATGAGGAGATTCCATCAACATAACAAGTAAGCACAACAAACTTTTTGCGGCAATTTTCAAACATTTTAAATGGTTGTATACTCCAGGAGTGGAAGGTTTTCTAAGGTCACTTAACGCTGTCCATGCAATCAAATTAAAAATTAAACTAGTCTTAAAATGGGCTTTATCCCAGAAATGAAGCAAGGAGTTATTGATACAGCCCAGTTACTTAATGGTGTTGGAAGAGTTAGCTCCTCAGAAATGGCATACTGAGAGAAGAAAAAGGCAATTAATTCTACTGCGCTGGCTCAGAAAGAGCTGTTAATAAACTTTTCAGAACAATTTAACATCCCTCTAGCAAACCAATGCAAAACTGAAATACTAAAATCACAGCTTGCAAGTTCCTCTGGTCCCCTCCTCCTATTTCCTTCTCTCTGCCACTACACTGCTGGAATAACTGATGTGCCATATATTCAGTCTACTACTCCTGCTAGATTTAGTATCAGCACTATTTATTTTGCTATATCCTTCAAACTGACCTAAACTAAAGAGACAAAACGTACTTTTATCTTGGAAGGACAGTGTCCACACAGGCAATTATACCAACACAGCTGTCTTGACATAAATGAAGAGCAACAGCTCAAGAATTCCCCCATCACCCTTTCATTTTATCTCATCTCTACAGTACACAGTAGTGCAAGTACATACACCGAATGGGATGTAACAAACAAACAAAAAGACAAAAACAGGTGACAAAGGAAATCTGTAGAGCATCCTACCAAGTCCACTGCATGCACGTTTCATTATTATTAGGAGGGGACATGGCAATATACAATCCAATAGTCAAAAAGTAATTAGGTGCTAAACTTGTTTAAGCCATGATCCCAGATTTATTGACATTCTCCTCCTACATAAGACCTATGCTTAAAAGAAGAAACTGCAGTGCTAAATCTGAGGAAAACAACACAAAAATTTGTGTTTTCTACCAAATGGGCAAAGCTAATGATACAGAAGTTTTCTCCTTTTCCCTCTCCATTCCAGCCATCTCGGGAACAATTGCTTAGGAAAAGAACTCTGAAAATCGAGGACCCAATGAAAATCTAATGACAACATGTCTTCCTCACAGAGCAATAGTTGTTTCCAAACAGAATACATTGGTTACAGTGAGTAGCAATGCAAAGTGATCCACTGGATCTGAATATAAAACATGGTTAGTTTGTTCGAAACATACATAATGGTGTGTATGATGTCTATAATTTAGTGTGCGTATGACGAAGGACACTTCAGTCCTGCTGTGGATTTGTCCTTAGGAGGATGTTTCTCACCTTACCAAGAATGAAAAATGCCTTCAGTGTTATTAACTGGAAGCAGTGGTGCTGGGTGATCTGACATGACTGATTTAATTTACAAAGATATTCGCATGCTAGTTCACTCATCCATGCAACCACACATCTCCCACCATTGAAACAGAAGTTTTTAACCCCCTTAATGCACGAAAAATATTTAAGATACATACAATGCATTTGCACATTTCTCAAATGTGATGTGAAACGACTTTCTCTTAATGACAGTGACTCGTGCTTATAGAAAACACAATGATACAAGTAATTCTTAGGTGTAAAAATTATTAGGTTAGATGAAGTGGTAGCTGTACTGTACCACAATCAGTTCCAAATTCAGTTGCAAGAAGAGAACAAGTACACAAGAGAGATGCAACAAATACCACTCACATTGTATAACATACAACAGCCTTTTTTTTTAAATTTCAAAATGTAATGCCCTTTTCCTAAACCTGTCTGTGAGTTCGTCTTCTACTAGCACACATAAAAGAAGAAGAAGAAGAGCATCTCTCAATACTTACAGAGGTTAATGCTTCTACATTGGCACCGGTAAGACACAGGAACCTGACAACATCAAGAATGCCATTGTTTGCTGCCAAGTGTAAAGGTGTTCTTCCATACTAACGTGAGAAAAGAAATGTCATTACATTAGTCAGACAGCTTCACTTCAAATTTTATGACTAATAATCAAACATATTATACAATTATATATACTGATGCACAGGAAAGGTTTTGCAAAAACAAGTACTTTTGATTGCAGCTTAAGCACAACTGCCGAAAGTGAAATTAAAAACAAAGACTAGATGACTATTTAAAATTGGGGGAACAATTTTATAACTAAATCTTTCACGACTGTGGAGGAAAGCTTTAGAGGTTATTTCGGCTATATTTGAGAACGTCTTTTTAATTCCAGAAAATTTAATTGCTTTTTTATTTAATTAAATATGAACCACTTAAACAACACTAATTCCTTAACCTTTAGAACTCTGGGTTCTATTTCAATCCAAGTACTACTGAAGATTACGTATCTGCAGTCTCCCCCTTTTCACCCAAAGAAATAAAATGAATGAATGAAAGAAGCCAGCATGTAGTGAATATATTTTTTCAGTGAAGAGGGAAAGTGCTGTACAGTATTGCTTTCCCATTTTTTTCTTTTTTCCATGAGTCTCTTCACTGACAACAGGTCTTCATGACATCCACCTCTTTTTTCATGTTCAGAGCTACTGTTATAAAAACTACCATTTATTCTCTGCTATTATTAACCTACTATTACTTAACATTTTTATGCTTAATACTGTTCTTCCTGTCTACAATCAGAAAAAAACTCATAAAACTACTTCTCGAAAGAGTATTTGAGAGCAAAGCCAACTAACTTTCTGACAACTGGAAGCTGAAAAGATGCCCAGGCTCCTCCAAAACCAACAGCTCCTTTCAAGCAGCATCCTGCTTGTATTACAAACTGTGTGGCCAGCAGGACCAGGGCAGGGATTGTCCCCTTGTACTAAGCACTGGTCAGACCACACCTCAAATCTTGTGTTCAGTTTTTGGCTCTTCATGACAAGAAGGACATTGAGGTGCAGGAGCATGGCCAGAAAAAGGGAATGGAGCTAGTGAAGGGTCTGGAGCGCAAATTCTATCAGGAGCAGCTGAGGGAGCTGGGGTCATTTAGCCTGGAGAAAAGGAGGCTTGGGGGACACCTTGTCACTCTCAACAACTGCCTAAAAGTAGGGTGTAGTGAGCTGGGGTTTGGTTTCTTCTGCCATGAAACAAGTAATAGGACTACAGGAAATGGCCTCAAGTTGTGCCAGAGGAGAGTTAGATTGGGTATTAGGAAAAATTTCTTCACAATAAAGGGTTGTGAAGCACTGGAATGGGCTGCTCAGGGAAGTGGTGGAGCCACCATTCCTGGAGGTATTTAAGTCATACAGATGTGGCCCTTAGCGACATGGTTTAGTGGTAGACTTGGCAGTGCTGGGTTAACGGCTGGACTCTGATATTATAGTTATTTTTCAACCTAAATGCTTCTGTGATTCTATGATTCTAAATAATTGCGTGTGATGTTCTATTGCACTGAATCTGTGAAAGAAATGAACAGTGCCTTCAATCGGTATTACATATATGTGGGACAAAGCCTTGTTTGGACCAAGGACAGAAGGTCACTTTGCTCTGTTAATGCTCTGTTAATACAGGGTTTGCTTCTGAAGAGGAGAAACAGAAATTAAGATTCTCTATTTGATAACACTCAAGCTCACCATTTCAAATAAAGGACACTTTAAAAATCTCCCCAGAATACATTACTAAGAGTAACAGCAAAACAATAACTACAACAACAGCTTCTGTAGCCATGATCCCACAGCCACCGAACACTTGAAGACTGATTATTTTTCCTACAGAATGCTGGTGGTGATCCCAGCTCAGCATTCTCCATTAGGAAAGAGGACAACACTCTTGTGGTCCATTAACTTGACTTCACTAAAATATGTTCTTATCTGTGGATCTGGATTTAATTGCCTGGTCAATCAGATTTAAAATGAGAAGCAGGACTGGGGAGCTCATTGTTTTAACTTTTTTCTTTTGACTGCTGATATTTTAATTGTTGAAACCAATAGTGATTGCACTGGACAATCCTCACGCTAAAAAAACCTAATAATTTTAAATTTATTTTTTTTTTTAAATAATCAATATTTTTGATAATTTTTTTTACCTGGCTAATACAATGCAAGTGCTTTGGTAATAAACAGAAGTGTTAACTAGCAAAGGATCATTGCTAGAATATGTACTTTTCCAGAAAAAAACCATGAAGAAGCTAGAGTACCTAAATCGAAGAAATTGCAGATAGCAACATAGATTAGTTAGATTCAGTTAGATTCCTGTAAGTAACTTTTAAACTTTGTAGCACATATAAAACTTAAATAGGGCAGAGGAAGCACCACAGTCTGTCAGCAGAGTTCAGTGGCTGACCTTGACCTATTCAAACTATCCAAAGAAAGTCTCCTGAAACAGCTCACTTTTCCCTTAAAGATCTTTAGGAGAAAAGCCATAATATAAGCCTGTAAAGCATTATGTTTACTCATACACTGCAGCATGAGCACAACAGAAGCAACAAAAAAGGCACTAGTGTATCAAAATTAAGGGACAGGTAATGAAATACTCTTTTTGGAAAGGGCTTACACCAACTATAGACTGTGTGCATTTTTAGCTGACATTCATCTACCAATAATCATTGCAATCAACAATTTTAGAATTACAATATTGTAGCAGAATATGTTCCAGTCTTCAATTCTGTGTATAACATATGAATTAATATTATATATGAAATCAAAGCCAGTTGCAATGCATTTCATCTGCTCTTTTGCACCTAGATGTAATCTGCATAAAGCAAAGCTATATGGCTAGGGAAGAAGGTTGGCAAAATATACTGTGACAATTCACCTGGATTCTTCGTTCATGTATCTCTAATAATCTATTCAACTGAAACGAACTTTGGTAAATCTGTGAGGTGAGTTAATTTAATGCTTTGCATTTGGCCACTTAAGAGACAGAAAAATCAATATTAGAGAGCTTGAAAAAGTCATCTAATACAACAGGTGAGCTAATAGACAATGCAGTTCACTATCCATATTCCATTTACCTTATTAGTGACATCCAAACTACAACTTGCTTCACAGAGTGCCATCACAATAGGCACATTCCCATCTTTGCAGGCCACATGTAAGGGAGTGTTGCCATTTCTGTCTTGGAAATCTACAAAACATCCTTGACTGATGAGAGTTTTAACTACCTCTATTTGACATCTTCTTACAGCAAGGTGCAGGGCTATATGACCATCCTGAAACCAAAAGACAGCTTGTAAGTGAGATCAAATAATGCTAAAAATCAAAACATTTAGCAAAGTCACAGTCATCTCAAGTAACGGGGTGCATCTCCTTGCCTCAGGAGTCACAATGGTTTTTAATTTGAAGGTGGAGGCAGGGACCATATCTGTCAAAACAAATAAGCCATGAGATGAAAGCAAATTCATATTAAGCCACTGGTCTTTGCAGTGGAACAGATGAAATACAAATACACATTCTCTTCTAACAGCTTTCCTAGGAGGCAGGAGAGTGATCAACTGTAACAACCAGCTGAATAGTGTAAACTCTAGTGTTTACTACACAGAAGTTAGTGATGCAAAAGCATGCAATCTGCCATGTGATCAGTAACTTTAAAGACAGAGCCTTCTCTCTGTGGAACAGTTTAAAGAGACAATGTAACTGGACAAAACAATTTAATTCTTTTAGAAGAGAAAAATATTTTCTGAACTTACTTTAATAACTATTGTTAATATTAGCAATAAAGGTAGCTATTAAGGCCAGCCATACCAAAAATACAAGCAATGAAATTCCAAATTAATTTATTTGGATTACATCTTAAAAGACAAAAATTGATTCTGGATCAACTAGAGTCATATTTTAAAATAGTGCTTATTGGAAATGGGTGTGATTTATTCAACCCATAGGAATCAAAGGCCAACAGCAAATCCACCTTTTTCTCTGAAGTTAACAGTTTGATGCCAATTACAGAACCTAATGTTCCTGCCATTTTTCAAAGAGTGTTACTCATGAGGTGATAACTGATAAGGAAAGGATAAGGATCAGCAAAAAACCCAACCATGGAATAATAATCATCAGTGGACAACATTATAAAGACTATTGTAGCTATCAGTGGGCTCTGTGTGAACTGCCACAAAAATTCACTTTGTGGAAATAATGCTGACTTGCAGCACTCAAATGAAGCAATTGAGAGAAATGTCCCTGTGGTCTCAGGACATAACTAACCTTGTCTGTTGCATGAAGGTCAGCCCTGTGTTCTGCCAAGCATTCCACAATGTCATGGTAACCCCTAGCAGATGCTGTCAGGAGTGGAGTCTCCCCTTCTTTGTTTTTAATGTTCACATTGCAGCCTGCTTCACAGAGTGCTTTGGCAACAGAGTAGTAGCCATGCCAAGCAGCGCAGTGCAGGGGGGTTTCTTCTTCCTATTGACAGGGAAAATCAAAAAATAGTACCGAACCAAACTCCAGGAAGAACAATTCCCAATTTAGACGAAAAGATGGTATGACAAAAAAAAAAGTGTACTAAGTAAGTCCTATAAAAAGTTGTTGTAATTTCTAATGCTGACGTTCTAAAAGCAAGAATAACTTCAGCTGACATACAAGTGATTATGGTACCTTTTATGCCAGCAATCCTACTATAAATCTATCCATGCTCCTGAGGCTCACTGTCTTGGTTCTCTCACTTGAAAACAGACCCTTGTTCACAAACAACTTCTACACACTGTATGCTGAACCTAATGAAGTGTTTAAAACAGATCGATCACCACAGAGATGCAAATCCCACTAGACTTGCAATTTGAGGCAGGTCACTCTGCTTACCATGTTCAGAAGCGTATCACAAGGTTCTAGGAATGAAGGTACGTAGAAACCTGAGTCCTTTAAAGACACATCACAAGTCTTTGAAACTGTCTGCATTTGGAGTTCAGTTGCGACTGAAGTACTAATTTGCTTTTTGCTTGAACCCAGGAAATTTCAAAACATTCAAATTCAATTCATTATACATCAGAGCAGTTATGTGGAACACCATCAAAAACCTCAAATGTTTCACAAAAACAAGCTGAAAGTAGCCCACTGAAAAAGCAGGGAGAATTAAAACCCACTAAAGAAGTAGCTCTATAAAATTCTAAGAAATGGGATATCCCTTCTGTACCTGGCAAATATCAAGGAGGAGACAATTGAGGCTGAGAATAGCAGAGGATCTGGACTGTATTAAAAGTTTCTGTAAAAATCTGAGTGTAAAGAAATACACAAAGAGCATGTCCTGTCCTCCCTCAGCCTAAACAATTTTATTAAACAATAAAAAGGAAGTCCTAGAGGATGCAGCACTTGGGGAGGCTTGTAGAACTCACACAGATTCAAATTTGGGTCAAATGGATTTTTTTTTTTCTATTAAGCCTTTTCTTCCTTCTTTTCTTACAACAGTTCAGACCTCTAAAGAAACCCTCCTGAGCCCTCCTCTCATTTTCAGAAATGAGTCCTCAGCACTGCAGAAAAATCCTATGACTGCTAAAACCAAGCAGAATCCAAGGCAAGAACTAATAAAAATCTTTAGCTGAACTAACAAAGCACACACCACCACCCACACCTTCATGGAGTTGTTTCTCCATCTTTAAGCTTTCATTTTTGAGAACCTGTGTTTTATAGCACTGGTTGGTTCTCTCAGTTTTTTACATAGTCTTTATTATTAAGAGCTATCAAAACCTCCATAATTCTAGTTTGCAAACATGCCAGAGGTTAAAGGCGAGACTCAAAGTTTTGACCACTTATATAAAACCTCATTTGTTGAAAAAAAATGCAGTGTTCGTGACTCACCTTGTCTTGAAAGTCTGGATTGGAGCCAATGCTACAGAGGAACTGAACCACATCCACATGCCCATACCGAGCTGCCACGTGGAGAGCTGTCTCCCCAGACTGCAATTACAGGAGAACATGCCAGCGTAATGTGCTGCCCCATGATATACACTGCCTGCACACAGTGTACAGCCTGAATGCCCTGAATCCCACACAGCATACTCGTCCCTCTCCGCAGCCCAGCCACACAGCTCCATCAGCAGAGCTCACAAGCTGTACATGACAGACACACCACTGCCTGGCAGGTAGCTTATTTCTTCAAAGGCTTTCTCTTTCCAGAACTTATTTTCCTACTTTATTTGTTCCTGATCACAGCCACAATGGGATTTCAGAGCAATATGAGGAGGAAGCTGTGTGTGCAATTGTGTTGAAAGAGATGTCTCATTTCTATTCAAAATAGTTCCATACGCTCCCCCCCACTCTATATATTCAAGTATGAGGAGCTGGCCTAATATCTTTGTGTATCCTGGCGCATTTTGGTCACTATGTCTAACTATTTGCACCACTTTTTGCTTTGAAATTATATAAAGCAGAAATGGCATTTTTATTAAGGGAGTAATCTCTTTCCTAGTAGCCATATCAGGAGTACATCCTAATGTACCTTGCCTTGCATTAGTTCCCTCAACAAAGCAAACTGTGTTTCACAAGTAAAATTGCTTCTGTACTGGAGCTTTGGCTAGTATAAAGCCATTGCTACGGTATAAAAATTTAACAGCAACTAGTTTCTAGGGCATATGTTGCTCACATAACACTGCTGAAGACAAGGTAAGTGCTCATCAGCTATAAATTGTTAGGCTTCCTTATACTCAGCTTAATAACAGTCAAATTTACTTGTCAGAAAGTGATTTTCAATCAAGAGGAATGAAAAATCGAATCACGATTTCACCCTGAGTTCCAATGAGAAATCAAGTCTTCAAATGAAAATTAATTTAGGTTTGTACTTCCCCACCTACCCACCATGTACTCACCGCATTCAACATGCACACTTGGCTAGCATTTGTCAAGAAAATAATCAGTACATCCAGATACTTGAAAGCTCTGTTATCATGGCCCTATGTGTCAACTTAGAAAACCACACTAAAAAAGCCAGTCAAATTTTGGAATTATGGCACAGCTGAAAATGATTCCAATTGAAATCTTCGCTAAAATCAAGTTATAGGAAAAGGCCCTCTGTGTGAAAAAGGAGTTATTTTCTTACCTTATCCTTAATATCCAAAGGACATTCATTATCACTGAGAAATTTCAGCGTTTCTACGTGACCATGTCGTGAAGCCCAATAGATTGCATTAGATCCAGCCTGTCAAAAACATTTCATTTCAGATGTTATTGATCATGTTAAAACCCTAATTCTAGATTTTCAGCTGAGGTATATGTGCACTTAGCTGTACACAGACACACTGAAAAGGTGTTCAAACTTATATGAACACTGAAAGAAAAAGTCAAATTGGTTCAACAACCCCACATACCGACAGTGACAACAAAAACCTCTCTATGCAAGGATGATTAACAGGATTACTAACTCTTTGCAAGAATAATCCTCTTCTCCCTCGTTACGGAGTTCTTTGGAAAGAACAGGCATGAGATAAAAACCTTTCTTCTGCTTACTTTACCATCTATTAGATGGAGAAGCAGACAGTTCTTCAAGCTTGTTATAAATGAATTGTTATAGCACATTTGGAAAAAAAGCTTGTTGCAAATCCTCCATCAAATATGAATTTTAGTTGCAATATTCCCCATGTCTAAAATATTCATTTATCATTCTATATTAAATAAAGTTCACAATTGTGTTTTAGGGCAATCATTAATTTGAACTAATTGATGTGGTTTTGCAAGTGTGAACTGTATTTTAAGATTAGTATCATTCAAATTATTTCAGCTAATAAAGTGATGAAAATCAGAGGATATGCTTTAGTTACAAATGACACTGCTAAAGCTTGCTTTTATGTTTTCGCTGTGAAGACAGAAAACAGGATCTACAGCTCAGAGTTTTTAATTTTCAATACCACTTGGTCTGAACTACCTGTCTCCTGCTAACTGTACTAAAAAAACCTAGGAAGAGCAGTTGACAAAGCAGAACCCCAACCTTATCTTGAACGTCAATACGAGATCCACGCTTTAAAAGCAACTGAAGCATCTGAATGTTTCCACAGCCAGCAGCAATTAGTAGTGGAGGTGTTCCATGCTAACAATGAAATACAAGCAAGAATACAATTAATTTCTCAAGGGTTACGAAAACAGTGGAATAGAAGGCAGGCATTGAATAGCATTTCTGGATTCCCACTCTCAAATTAAGTATTCAGGAAATATTGTATGAAAATAATTTATCCCTTTGTTCAAAAAAATTTATTGCACAGCAATTTTCTGTATTTTTGAGATGAATCTGCTATATATCACACAGTAAATTTACGCTTTTAAAATCAGTATTATTAATGTTAAGCTCTCATTAGCCTCATTTGGGAAGAACATCCCCCTTTGCAATCTCTTTGCAGCTATCACACCACCTCAGACACAAGCCATCAGCAACATCTAGGAAAGTTAAATGGGACTGCCCATTAAAATAAAGAATACAGTGATTTCTTAAATGGTTCAAGACCTCATCGCAGTAAAATAACATACATTTTACTTCCATACTGCTCTTCATGAATATTTCTGTAAGTACTTTGTAATGAAGGTCACTATAACCATGGAAAAAAGTGTGACAACTTGCAACTCTGCAGTTTACAACTTCTAACAATGCTTTGCGCAAAGTCGGTTTTGGCAGTCTAATTATTCCTAGGTATTCTGCCATTTTCATCTGCCACAAGAAACAGCAACTGCAACTGAGACTGAAGGCTGATACTTGGTACACCACAGTCCCTGACAACAGATTCGAGTTATACATTTAAAAGGCCCAGGCAAAAAATCCTGTTCTGAATTCCATTTTAATGAATCTTGAGAAGACTGAACACAAAGCACATTAAAATTTCTCCTAGAAAAAAGCCAGAATTACTTCCCATTCCCTTGTCTTTTCATTTCAGGTGTTACATTTCTTTTTTACAACCACACTGATCTGTCCAACAGGGTGGTAGCTAGTCCCCTACACACCTCACACCCCACCACGGACCCACACTACCTTGTTAGGCTGATTGACATCGTAATTTGTCAGAGATCCCAGAAGGTGCTGTAATCCAGGAACATTGTCATCATTGATGGCATGAATAATAGCTTTCATCACAAAAGAATCTTCCTCGTCCTTGCAATTAAATGCGAAAGAAGAAAAATTGTCAGTTTTAAGAAAAATCCCTATCCAAACAGCTGCCAAGACATCAAAAAAAAATTAAAACCTAAATTTTTTAAATTTTTTTTTTGTAAAAGAGCACTTCAGCTGCAAGTTGTAATCCTTCATGAAGCATATGGCTAGCATGTATGTATGCTATTTGAAAACCCACACGAAAACCCCCCACACTTTTTCTAGTAAAATATACTTCCCTCTTCTTCACACACAAACCTGTTATTCACTGAGATTCCACATAGGTTTCTTTTGTTAGGAGTATTTTTTTTCCTCATAGGAAAAACAGATGATAGGTTTCAACAGAAGCAATACTTGCATAAAATGAAATTAATTTCATGCATACATGTGAAGATTAAAAAACCCAAGAGGCGCACAAAACCAACTGAACTATCAGGTTTTCTGCCATCCAGAAATATGCCACAGGACAGGTACTTTGGTCCAAGGTTTCTCTATTCAAATAGATCAGTTAAAAATCTAGAACGTTAAGTAATGAGCCTAGATACCTCTGCAAGTGTAACTTCATTTTTCTCCTATGCACTAGAATTTCAAAGAACTAAAATTCACAGAGGCCATTATTTGGATTGCTCTTACCTCCTCTCTCCTGAGGTTTCAGATTTTTTAGGACAGTAAGAGTGGGCTATAATCCTTTCTGCTGGAACACAGGTGTGAAATGCTGATCCAGTGTTAAAAGGCATACAGATAGCTGAGGTGGGGGGGTGGTGGGCAGGGGAAGGAGAGCAAGATGAGGAGAACAAAGAGCACAGAAGCCGAAAGATAAGAGGAGAATAAGTGGAAACATGAGCATGGGGTTGCATAGGAGGGACACAGGGAAGACAGTATGCATAAAAAGGGCTTTGCAGAATTTTTGAAGTTTGATCCTATTAATGCACAGAAAAGATGATATTCCCCAGCTCTAAACATATTAACACACATTCCTTGCTGATCACAGGGAATTTGTGAAGTGTGTATTAAAACTTGTAGAGTAAGCTAAGAAAAATGCTTTTGGATTCACAAGCATTTGTAATTACATAACATACAGCAATTGCTCCTAACTACTCAACTCTAGTCATATCTAACACCACAAACTGCATACTGGCCAACTCTAAAGTCTCCTCCTTAAATAACTGTTTGTTGTGACACTAATGTCTAGCATTCATTGGATCTAAGAGGGTCTCAATGATTTTGAATGTTTGGTGAAGAAAAAGAGAATATAAGGAATATTATTTTAGTCTATACAATGATGATTTAAATGATGAGTAAAATCCAGATGACATTTTTTCACCATATAATTGTTACAGTACAAAAAAATCCTCATGAGTCAAACTTCAAAATCAAGAAATGAATTTTTCACACCAGCTATCAGCCTCAATATGGTAAGTTAAATTTCAGGGTTTCCAGATGCAGAAGACCGAACTATGGATAACTGACCTCTGTTGCCTTAAAATCTGTTTCTTCCTACTTATGAGATTAGGTAATTATGCAAATTTTCAAGAGCCTAATATTTCTGTTAGTTAGAAACTGGTGAAGTTCATATGTAATAAAGCATTCTAAACATATAAGACACACTTACCAGAGTATCATCACTTCTAGCCACACTTATGCTACTTCTGGACAAGAATGATCTTGATAATCTTTGGCACAAGGAAATTAAGCGCACCGATTGCTTTATAAAAATAAGAAAAAAGCTATATGTAAAAAAATTAGAAAATTCTGATAGGATGCTACTGCAGAGATTTTAAAGGACTCAGCAAAACAAACTGAATTTTGACTTCAGCATCCCCATCTGCTTTTTATATTGAATTTGAAACTTCAAATCCTTTTGTCATTTATAATCCAGCAGAAGCACAAAGCAAACAATCCACACACATGCATTTGTTTGCATATCATTAACAAAGAAGTCCTCTCCCATACTACCATGTTCAAACTCTTAATTTATTCCCAGTGACAGAAGAATTTGTTTCTTCTTCCTTCTTTTCCACTCTTCAATGCACTGACCTTTCCCTGGAACTGCATTTGTATGTCACCAACACTTTGATGTGTTATTGAATGACTTACTTTCCATTTTCGTCGTGCTGCAAACTTTTTGAATTTCTCCATATTCACTGCAGAAGCTTTTCTGCTGAGTGCTTGCTGGGTGTCTTTCGGCTACAAGCAAAAGGAAAATAAAGCTGTTCTAAAAAATCCCATTATTTTTGCAGGTAAGATTCTGTCCCCCAGTGATGACTTCTACTTACATAATAACAGTTTTCCAATCATACTGTAATAATAACGTAATTGTAAGCACATAATTTTAATATTCACAGTCTAGTGTGGCATAGAGATGGAATTTCTTAAGAAAATGTCATAAGGGAAATCCAGACCTAAGAATGTGATACTAAAATGTGCTTTTCCATTTTAAGCAAAAAACTCTCCGAACATCAGAACATTCAGCCTTGTCCTTCACCTCTCTGTCTTACACAGGCATTCGATTTCCAAGATAAATCCTGTCTTCTGGGAAGATTTCCTGACTAATTTTAAATGCAGTCAATCTTTGTTACAATCTCAGTGCAATCACCTGGATGCTGCTGAACAATTATCCCACCCCCTCCAAACAAAATCAAATCCCTCCTACCAGTCCAGCAAGCTCTACGCCTGCATCCTTTCAAATTTTTCATGGGCTAATACTAAGCACTAATGACTAGTGAAGTATACCATTTTTGAAGTCATTTTTATGGAAATATATATATCATAGAATCATGGAAAAGCTGGAGCTGGAAGGGAACTAGTTTCGACCTTCCCTGCAACGGAAATGCAAGTAAAGATAGTGGTGGGAAAGGGGAAAAGAGGATATGATTGGTGGAGTGGGAATCAAATGCCTGGAAACTGAGGTATAAAACAAAGTAATAGGATACAAAACAATCTCTTTGCATGAATGTGGACTTTGGTTCAAGAGAGACAAAGTTGCACAATGCTTGCTTTAGTGCTGTAAAATACCATGTCAATATGTTCCACACATTTCAACTATTTCAGATTACCTCAGCAATAAGTCAGCAAAGTCAGCAAAGCATGGTCAAATTTGAAGTTTGGCAAATTGGTGTAGAAATGCTTGCCCTCAGATGCTGTACTGTGAACTGGAGCAGCTGTGGCACAGATAAATATTCTGCTAACTGATTCTATGGGAAGTGCAATGGGATCAGATATGCACTGTGCAGCCACACATCCTGGGAAATCAATGGCACTGAACGGGTTTACTACTCACAATCAGAATGGGATATGGAATTTAAGAAATTTAAGAAACTGCCATGTACTATGACACACATTAAGAAGAATGATAGGTGCCATTTTCTCCCTCTCAACCTAGTAGCTTCACAACAGCTCAATCCAAACCAAACACTGAAACACTGAAGAAGGAAGTGGACCACGAACCCACACCAACTGCTCTCTTTCTCTAAAACAGAAGGACAGAAGAGAGATTACTCTTTTTTTCCTAGTCCAAATAAGGGCATTAGAAGAAGAAAAATTAGTGGGAATTGAACTGGTTTCAGAGACTGTATTTTTGTCAATGCGGTGCTCTCTGAATAGTAGTTTCTCTGTCTGAGCATGAGTTTAATTTTCATGGTGAGCTACTTCCCAACTGCTAACTCACACAGAGCAAATATTAATGAAGCCTGCATTCTGCATGTGTTACCTTTCATAAAGACAGTTTTCCAAAGCAGTAAGTTACATTAAACAATTATGACAATTTTCCATGTTAAGGAACTCGAAAAGTATGAAATGAAGAATGATTAAAAACAGGACAACAGAGAATGAATGGCATCCTAACCTTGATCCAAGGATGCAGCAAACTGTCTTGAATAGTCATTCTTTTCCTTTAAGAAAATAAAAGATGGAACTGTTTCAGATATTAAAAAATGCATACTGTTTTATGTTTATTAAACTACCATCTCAATCACATAATCATGTAATTTTAAATACTAGAAATCTAACTGCCACACACAAGAAAAACAACTCACTTTGGATCCTTGACTAGAAGTCTTCGTATAAAGTCTTTAGCTAGGGCACTGGTGTTACTGAAGAATTCTTCCTCAAATTCATAATTCACAGCAGACACATTTGCCAATGTTTCCTGTTTGGTTTCTCCAAGAAATGGAGATGCACCACTTAGACTGCAAGAAAGAACATTCCTCTCATTACATGTTGTAACACTGCTGCTTCAAACCTCTCAGATCAAGTAATAGAAGAAAGTGAACATTTTTCTTTTCCGTTTTAATGCTGCAAACATACTTTCAGGAAGATGTGATGTAGCAGGGCAAAAAACTTTGCTGTAAGTTCAAAGTATACTGGTTAAGATATAGCTGTAGGAACGTCACCTATAGATTTGAAGACGGTTTCCAATGCTAGCTCAATGCTGATTAATGGCAATTCTTTTGATAATTAAACTATTGCTTTTATGATCATACAACTTAAATCATGATGTGCATTTAGAATGGTTTGATTTGTACAGACACCACCAAAACCCCAGAGGATAGAATCAGAATTAAAAAACAACAGCATTTGCAAGAAACACCCATAGATTTTGGTACTTACAGAATATAAGTTATTACACCAATGCTCCTGGAATGAAGGAAAAACAAACAAAAAAAGGATGAGGGAGAGGAGAGAAAAACAGACGGAAAGAGAAAGAGGAGAGAAAAAAAAAGGTTAGAACGTAAGCATAATCATGAGAGACTTACTTCAATTAAGATCCAGTAACTTACCACATATCTGCTTCAAGACCAAGAGGCTCATAATTTACTATTTCAGGAGCTAAAGGAAAAAGCAGCAAGATAAGTACCTAGTCAATGAACAGATTTAAGTCTCACTCTGAGTCTACGTATGTCAGAGGTAATAAGCTAAGATGCTGAGAGATAAAAACACCTTAATACAAGTCTAATTTGAAATCAAATGCTACAAATTGCTTATTTCAATTTCAAAATGCCATGAATTACACAAAAAAATTCATCATCTGTATATCAGCCAAGCCAAGCTAAGCCACAAATACTGTTTCACAGACTGAAAAAGAATAGTTGGAAGAAACAACAGTTTTCTCACCAACAAACTCTGGCGTTCCGAAGATATTTTTGAATTCATTTCCAAAGTCAATTTTGTGTGCTAAACCAAAGTCAATAATCTTGATTCGAGGCTTTGGTACATTCCTGTCCAACAACATTATGTTTTCAGGCTTTGAGAAGGAGGAAGGGGGAGAGAAAGAGAGATTACACATAGGTACGAACTGCGGACCAGTATTCTTCAGCACTGAACATTTCTCTTTACCACATTCAGACCCTTGAATTGTTCTAGGCAGAAAAATCCTCTTTTCCTATTATGATCTAACATATGCTAAAAGTTAAGTACTGTAAATTGAGATTTCAAGTTCATGCTGGAGTGCTATGATTTCCACAAGGCCAAGATTTTACTTCTAGATAGACAGAATATCAAGATAGTTCCAGTTTTCGTGTGGACTGACCCTAAGAGAAACACACTGTCCCCAGTAAAGGTGACAGGCCCTGTGCTACAGCCATTCCAGCACTGCTGGGAGCTTGCAGGAAACAAACCCCAACAAACTAGTCACTGGGTTTGGTTTACATTAGTCCCTGAAAGAGGTTTCTTTCACACCACATAAGCAACCAGGGAGGTATATTTTGTTGCCTTTGGATCTTCCAGGGAAACTTCTGGAGCAGTCCAGCTGCCAGATATTAAGGCTCAACATACTTAAAAAAATAGGAAAAAGAGCAAGTTCTCCTGTCTTTTCTAGTTTACTTTGAATTATGAAAATTTATATTACTTCACACCAAAGCTCTGCAAAACCAGAACAAAGAAGATGAAATGTCAGGATTATCAGCAAAGGCGCCTGTTTCTACACTGCATCGCTTTAACGAGCATACAGAACCAGCTACTTCGTCTCCATATCCTGTCATGTCCATAAGCTGGTGTGCTCTGAAGAGGTCCTGTAACTACATCCATCCTGTTCAGAGTGTTAAGGGCTTCTGGAGTCATTAAGGACAGCTCTTCATCATCATCCTTCTTTAACCTTTCTTTCCCAATCACAGGATCTGATATGTGCAAATGTAATCTTCTTTATTTCCTTCCTGCATTTCTACTGCATACTTTTATTGGTCTGCAGACTAATAGCCTACTTTAATGCATGAATTTTTGGTATCTAGTGTATCCAAGGATGACTTGTTCAATTACAAACACATTGGCAAAAATTCACATTTCATATCCTAAAAAATACATTCCTTTCTAGCTTTACAATTTTTTTTCTTGCTGACTGTCATACAAAGCCCAAATACATTACTGAGGTGATGAGGATGAAACTGGAAAAGGTATGCTTACCCTGAAATCCATTCCCTTCCCTGCCTCATCCCCCTTTCAGAACTGTATTTCAACTGTAATGAAATAATCATGCCTCCTTTTTCTCTTATAGACATAGCTGCCCACTTCAGCAGACTTCAGGGAATGTTTAGTTGTTTACCTTTGAAAAAAAAAAATCTTACGGGGGGAGGGGGGAAAGGAGGGGAAGGAGGGGTGGAAAGATCCTGAAATTAAAACATCAAAAAGCAGTCGCTGAGTTTAGCTACAAAAAGCTTTGCTTTCATTACCAAAAGGATGCAATTAACACCTTTTCTGAAAACAAACAAAACGAGAAAAAGACAGAAGAGGAAATAATCTGCTGCCTGCTCCACAAAAATCCTTGTACTTAACTCAGAGCCATTTCAATTAACTGCTAAAAAAACCCCCCAATTAAAAAAGAATGTTTCACCCAGATCCCATTCACTTAAAAAAAAAAAAAAAAAAAAATCATAGCCCTCATTTTTATTTTAGGTTTGTTTTCTCAGAATGGTTTAATTTTGTCAGAAGGTGCCATTCCCCCCAAAGAATCTTATGTTGGAAACAGACAGGAACTATTTACAGTTCAGTAACTTCTTTCCAATGGCTGAGCTTTCCCCTGTCTACATAAGCTAGCAAAACAAAACTACGGCCAAGAAATGCATGATGACTGATTTGTGGCTAGAATTACAGAGGGCTTTAAAGGATGTTGCTTACAGTTGGGAGTTTTTAGCTGTTCAACACACCTTAAGATCAAAGTGGGCAATTTGCAGAGAGTGGAGATACTGAACACCATTAAGTATCTGTTTGAGAAATTCTGTAGCTTCCTCTTCTGTGAGAGATTCTTTTTCAGCTAAGAAGTCGAAGAGCTCCCCACCTGCAACACTTGGAGAAGAGAAGAAGAGTTATTGACAAGCTTGCTGTAACTGGTGGGTTCCGTTTAGCATAGGTGTCCTCAAACCAGCCTTGAAAAGGATCCAGATGCTTTAAAGATTGCAAATATCAGAAAAGATGATGAAAATTACTTAATTCAATACCCAAAATAGTTAGTAATTCCCTCCCTCCCCCTGAAAAGAATACAGTAAGAAGTTTTTTTACTTTCAGGCAAAAAAAGTTTAGGAAATCCAAAAAACATGGTTGACAGTATCTGAATCTAAATGAAGTAAAGGCCTTCTACTCTCTATGCACATATAAAAGAATAAAATTAAATATGGAGTAATGAGACTCAAAACATACTGATGTTTTAATAACACATTACATTATCTAGAAAATAAACATGAATTGGCTCATATCAGTAAAACACTAGCTTTCTACACCCTGACTGAAAAATACAAAATTTAAAGCTTATTTTGAAATATCTATTGGCAGCTGTCCTACTTAGTTTCTAAACTCCTCAGAGCATTCAACTATTTGAAAATATATTCTGTTCTTTGAAATACTGTATTGCAAGCCGCACCTATATTGTACTTGTACTCTAACATTTATTTGTACTTCAACATTTTCTACAATGAAAAGCCCTTAAGACTGTTTCCAGTAAGTGTTCCAGCTGCACAGCAGAAAGAAAAGATGCAAGAGAGGGTACATAAGCGCATCTGGATTTTTCCATTTGAGAGAGAGAGGAATAACGAGAAGATGACCCTCTTCTCAGCTCAGTCAAGAAGCTCTTGAGTCAGTCAACAGCATAAAGAGATACTGAAGTGGTAAAAAACAGAACTGCAGCTATTCCTAAATAACAGAAAAACACCTTTCAGCTGAAGGACATATAAGGAGATGACTGCCCACTGTGGCAAAACACCTTTGTGAAAGCAGGGGTATTACTTAGAAATGTCTTAGAGAATGTTAAAATGGTCATAATACCCCCTATAATTCGCACTGTAATGATATTAAACAAATTCAGAAAGTGCACCCTAATTTTTATTGCTTTTCTGCAGGGAAAAAAAAAAATCTGTTCATGATTTAAAGCTCTGATTATGAAACATGAGGCAGCAATTAACATATAACAATAGGTAAATAGTTTGGGCAAATTTCTGGAAATACATTTGACTTCTTTATCATGTCTACTTTTTAAGAGACTTAATCTGCATTACTGTAATGCAAATTGCACAAAAAGTGTATTTTAATGAGTTCTTGGAGCTTTTATTGAGCTGCCTAGACAATAATGGGAGTATTGTTTTGGGTATTATTTGTGTTGTAATATTTTCTGCATGAAAGCAACTATTGAAACAAAGTGCCATTAAAATATAAGAATTATAGACTGGAAGGACAAGAGGTCATTTTAATAAATTTTTGTGGTTGCAGAGACATTAAAATGGAATTCCTAATGATTAAATCCAACTTGTTTTATAGAGACTGGTCAGAAGCATCATACAAACGGACACACATGTGTATTTTCTCATTGTTTGCTTCTGACTGAAAAAAATAAGAAAATATTTTCGGGCTAATGTCTGTCTCTCAGCAGCACTGCACTGAATGGTGACATTCATTTCCATTTATCAGGCTAAAGGCCTTAGCACCACGTGAAGCTTGCTTCCACGTGTTTACAAGTGGATGTTGGCTGCAGTTGCTGAGAGGCTGTAAACTGGAGCACAGCCGTGCCCCAGGGAGCAGGCAGACTCACTGTGGCTACTGCTCCAGACGTGGGCAGCTGTGGCAGCAGCCACAGCAAAACCCATCACCTGAATGCACTATGCATGGTTTGGCACTGGGCTAGCTATTGCAGCTTGGGGAACCAGAGAAGATGAATCCTCAGCTGAGGAAAAGCCTGTAAGACTGCACCAAAAGACTGCATCTGGTCCCGCTTTTCACCCAGCTCGATGCCCCGCAAAACAGCAAAAGCTCCTACTGGTGCTTAAATCAGTCATCAGCCATCACAAAGACAAGTACTCAGGCAGGCATTTGCAGCAATGCCCTCTCCAAGCACTGTGCTGTCGGCCCTGCAGTCTCAGACTGTGACAGTGTCATGCAGGTGGTGTCATGCTTTATGGCTGGTAAAGCTTGCTCTTACTCCTGTTGGCATTTTAAGGATACGCAGTCTGTGAAACTTAATAGTCATCTATGATTATCACTGATTATACACATTCCTTAAAGACTCAAAAGAAAGATTTAATTCTCAAAGTTTGCAACTTTTCGAGATATCTGCATTTGTAAAATGGAAAGAGCCTCTTTAGCTTCTCCTTATCTGGAATTACTCAGATTCTGTACTGCTGAGTACTACTCTTTTGTCTTTGCCACAGGTTAATTGTGGTGACATTTCTTTAATGACACATCATAAGCCTCATAATTGTGTGCAATAAAATGTTATCTGTATTTCACAGGTAATACACCTAATGCTTGCAAATCTTGAAACTGAGGGTCAGGGAAGCTTCAAGTGGTTTTTTCCTTTTTAAAACTGGAAGTTCATTAGAAAAAGAGGTGTATTTTTCCAGTCTGTCATGTGCTTCTTTGATGCTTAAGTACTGCCACCCTAAGTGACTTGGCAGCTCTTGCTGAATGAGTAGGCGAGTGAGGCGGGACAGGCTGTAATGCACTCAAAGTGTTGTTCCAGAAGCAGCTGTACTTCTCGTCTGTGGGACTTCGGTGTGCCCCCTCATGTTACACATCTCACTCTTGATGTCTAGGAGGAGATCCTGCGTGGGTTCACCTCACAGAGGGGGCCATTGTGAATTCTCCTGTTGGTAACTCCTCAGCTGTGGGGGGGAAGCTCAGGAACCCACGTTCTCCCCTGGAGCACTGCCATAGCTGGCAAGCACAGTGCCCATGTAGCTGCTCCTGCTGCTTACTTTTACTGGTAGGGACATAAGGCATGAGAGAAGACAGTTTTTAGAGCAAAGATGAGTAAAAGGTTATACTAGCATGCTTAAGAAAATTCAATTGGAAGCTCAGAGACACCTGGCTTCCCAGAAAGGTCCCTCTGTGCAAGGCAACCTCTAGGGAGGCACTTCTGACATGTGTAAGGCAGTGACCCATGCCCCCCATGGGAGGTTGTGTTTTTCAGCTTCCTCTTCATGCTCTCCAGTAGACGGCTTATTCCTTACCCTTTTGCTGACTCAGGAAGGTCTGATATTAAGCTGTTCTAACAGGGGCATACAAAAACACATTTTATCCCTGCAAGGCAAACTTCAGGCAAGTCATGGAGGGTTAATACAGGTCCACACTAAATATACTTTACAAGTCTGACTTCCACAACTAATTGACTGAATTAAAATGCCCTCAGATTTATCAGAAGAGCTTGGTTTCACAGATTTCATGATTGGATTATATATGTAGAATAACTAGATGATCTTGACTAGACTTCCAGATATCACAGATGAAGAAATTGGTTAGAAGAAGCCACTGGCTGTGTTAGCTACTGCAGCCTTCACAAGCCTCCTAAAAATGCTGTTGCGTTTTCAGGTCTAGTCCTGTGCCTCAGCCAGCGTAACACAGTCCCACAATACATCAACACTGCACATTTTAGTAACCCAGTGGTCACGTTTAAGAGGGGAGCCAGAAGGCAAGCAGAGAGTCCCATTCCACCAAGGTACCTCTGTACATCCCATCTCACACACAGAACCAGTGTCAATCTAAAGAAGGAGGAATGGGTAATTTCATACATCAGCTCTTCTGGCTAGTCTTTTTGAACATCATCTTCTACCAAGAAGTACACTGTTACCACCTCCATTACAACAGGCCCTTGTTTCTAAATTAGCTTTGGGGCTGCTGATGCACACTCTGCTGAAATCCGACTGAAACCAGACCATTGCATGGGTTTCCCAAGGCACACAAACTTGCTCCCAGCCTGCCTTGGGGCCTCTACAGAGGGGCCCACACAGCTAGCATTTAAAAGACCGCTGCCCCCAGCCACCAAATAGAGAAAGATGCTTCCTGAAGGGAGTGGAGGCAAGAGGTTCACCAAGCACCAGTACTTCTCCCTGTAGAGGACTAGTAACTCCAAGAAGCACAGAGCTTCTCCCTGTTTCATTCCTCTGTTTGTTGGGAGGAATTACCAGACAGCTTCCGGACCACTTGCTTTGCGCTCTAAGACAACTCTAACTGCCAAAATACTAATAAGTAAAGGATGGATAGCAACCTATACTCATTCAGATTGACAGAGAAACTTGATTACAAGTTAAGTAACAGCTAAATTCTGTTACTAAACAGCATATGACTGCAAAGCCTCCATGTTCACCTTCACTTACTGTTTTCCTTTAAAGCATTAGTTTTTTAATGTTCCTGTATAAAACCTTTCTGTTTACACTTAAATTAAGTAATAATTTTGCAGTCATAATATGTTGTTCAAATATGATGCTCAATAAAATAAGAGTTTGTGCTTTATGGCAGTCACATCTTAATCCTACCTAATTCTAATGTATTACTGACCATGTTATAACACATAAAGTCATAAGGGCTGAGTAAATCTATTTTCATTGTTATAACACGACCTTTTATATTGTTTTAAAGTAGCAGAACATATGTTTTTAGAAGTATTTTGTATAAACATTTTTACTAAGAGCAAAGCTGGTATGTCTTATTTCACTGATATTTCTGGGCAGAAGTGCTAGCTTTCCTGAAATGAGAGAAGTAAATTAAAGCTTTCGGTTGACTTCATTCTTTATTATAAAATGCAATAGTGGTAAAAGCATTTCCCACCCTTCCCAAAGGAAGGTTGACAGATGTGATTGCAACCCACACACCTCCCTCTGGGAAAGAAAATACATCACGCCCATGGAGAAGGGATTTCTGGATAGCGCTTTTGCAAGTTGCCAGGCTTTCTTAACTATGAAACAGAACTATTGCTAGATCTCAGAGGAAGTCATTATGGGAACCTACTCAGGGAACTTAGAATCAATTAACCTTCAAAGTCAGCGTGGTCACCTCATAATGACTCAGTCATATGCTACAATCACAATGCTTATTATGCAAAAGCACCTAAATGATAATTAATGATTATCTAAGGATTTCTAATGAAGTTAAAAATCCACAAATGAACCCCAAAATCTAAGCCCAAACCCCTTGAAGAAACATTTATCTTGCTTAGATTTCAAAACAACATAAACTAAGTTAAAGAAGCATACCATCAATTTATTCCAGTTTTAAAATACAATCAATTTGATAAATTATCTGGATTCTTCTCTAGTCCAAACCTTTCTTCTGTCAACTTGTAAAAGAAATGTTTTCTCTAGGGATTCTGTGGTCAAATATATATTGTATGACAGCCAGTCACGCAGTTGTCAGCCCAAGACTAGATTCATATATTACTACCTCTGTTTTATGTAAGAATAAGGAGGTTCACATCGACTTCATTTCACTGCCTTTATGAATCGTGCAGTTACCAACCCACTCCTAGAAGTACAAAGTGTATGAAACATTTTGAAAGAACAGAACAGGGCTGCTAGCTCATTAAATTACCTACTGGCTGAAAAACATTGCACTTCAATTCTTCTTTATCTAGCTACCAGAAAAATGAAGACATGTTACAGCATCACCACGCCTTTTCATTTCATTTGTCCAGCTGCTATTAGAGACACCAACTGTCATGAAATCCTCTCTTTAGTGTGCCATTCTTCAGTTATACTGAACAAGAAGCATTGGCCTCAATGCCCAGCCAGAACACACGTACCAAAACGTTGACTGTAATTTAAGCACTTAAGTCCCATTAAGGGGTGGGGAGGGAGGCTGGACACTTCTGTGAATCTTTCCTGCACCCAAACACTGCTGGTATTGAGGTTTCCATCACTGAAGTTCCGTAAGTGCCCAGAGTTTGGATACAGCAGATGGTTACTTTGGCCCAGCAGAGTGACTTTGTATTTTGACCTCATCTACAAGATTCAAATTTAATATATAAGGGGTATTCTGTTTTAGCGAGCAAGAGGGCCAAGCATTTTGCTCAGGGACTGCAGCACACGGAAACCAATTCTCCCTTCAAGACGTGCTCAGTGTGTGGCAGAGTCACACTGGCTCTAGAGCCTGCTCTTTCAGCCCCATCAAATCTTTGTTCTAACCTGTCTATATATTATCTGTGCATCCATCTGTGGGCCTGGAATTAGGCATTTTGAAATCCAAAGGTGGCACAAGATCTACAAATTAGTGTCACAGGGTTTGCTAACCTCCTGTTACATCCCAGAAGCACCAAATATTTCATCCTCCTCTCAAATTTCGGTGCAAAGCCACTGGAGAATAACTTACTTACAGCTAAAATTAACAAAAATCTCAGAAGTATTTCTACCAAAAGACAACTGAAAATTGAAGAAACCCTGTGAAGGCTGCAAGTGTCTCTGGAAGACAGGGTATAACTGTCTTCCAGAGCATAACTGTAAAAAGTTAAATTAAAGCCCCAATAAGATAGAACAGGAATTTAAAGAGTTCATAATTACTTGCTCTTATTTATTCTTCAAGGATCAACTAATGAAATTGTCATAATTTTTATACAGGGATATATCATCCTCTCCTTGCACTGTTCTGTTTTGGTTAATAATATGAAGCTACCAACAAAACAGAAACTTAAGAGACAGTGGGAAGCACAGGACTAAGTTTAAAAGAAAGTTTATGCTTTCAAATGAAGTGTAACTCCTAGTATTTAATGCACAAATTCTTTCAAGTTAACGTCATTGCACTCTAATCTTTCAAAGCTTTCTACTTTAGAAAAATTTATAAACAGATAATCATCACTCAGAACCATGCTACAAGAGCTAACCATCTTAAATTAAGACTTCAAATTCAGAAATTAAATTATGTTTTCTTCAGAGAAAAGTATGAATACACAGCTTCCAAGTGAAAGGAGCCAGGTATTGCTATGAAGCCATTTTTAAAAAAGAGACCACCTGCATTGCTTTTGGTAATTCTAAGGAAATACTATACAAAATAGGATGAAAATATTTATTCTTTGTGTTGCAGCAAGAAACCATAATCAAGACCAAAGAACCAAAAAAAGAGTCTATTTTTACATTTGCAGTCTAAAGAAAAACATAATAAATTGGAAGAGAAAATAAAATGGAAGAGAGAAATTATGCACCCAAGGCCAGAAAAAGGGGAACCAAATAGGTGCAAAACATGCTTGAGAAAAGAAAATATTTATCGCTGTGCAGAGACATCTGTGTTTTCTAGTCTGTGAAGTCTGAAAAAAATGATGGTTTCAGCAGAGTTCACTAGAAATAGCTTAGTACTGCTAACATATAACAGACTCTAATTGCTGCAGCTGGATAGAAAAAAAGTACTGTGAAATTCTGACTAATTCCATTATTTGTGTGATAAAAGGAAAAAGAAGAAAACTATTAAGGTTTTAAGTTAGACAAGGAAAAGACAGTGGCCTCCAGTTTGTATGTAAAATGCATAACAATCCTTTCAAGATGATGAAAGAGTCCACAGCGTGGGAATTTAAAAGGCTATTTCCAAGTCAAGAAAGGAGACACCTGTCAGTAAGTCCTAGACTTATGAATGTATGTCTGAATGCTCTAAACATAACAAAAGACTGCAATAAAGTAAGGCTCTTCAAGGATATCTCATGCTTGTGCATGGCTGCTGAATCTTTGAAGGATGGCTTTGGTTTTAAAAGTTTCCTAAATTGTTTCACAAAACTTGGGGTTTTTGGTAGACCAGTTTCCTGATATAGGATAGTTGAAAGAAAAACTTCCCAACAGCTATGTGGATAAAGCAGCTCTGTTTTGTATTCTGTGCTGTGAGAACCTTCCTTGCCACTGCAATAATTAACCAACTGCCCACGTATTCCTGCATATAAATCATGATGTTGAATAGAATCATAGAATGGTTTGTGTTGGAATGGATCTTAAAGATCATCCATTTCCAACTCCCCTGCCATGGGCCAGATCACCTCCTACTAGACCAAGTTGCTCAGAGCTCCATCCAACCTCACCTTGAGCACTTCTAGGAATGGAGATCCCGAACTTTTCTGGGCAACCTGTTCCAATGCACCACCACACCACACTCACAGCAAAGAATTTCTTCCTAATATTCAATCTGAGTCTACCATCTTTCAGTTTTATGCCATTCCCCCTTGTCCAGTTAATTGCTCACCTCTGCCAGTTAGTAAGGCAGAAAAATGTCTAGAGGGATGTATACAATATAGCAAACCTCTGCTGAAGCAGAAAATAAAAATCAATAGTGAACAGGCCATAGACTGTGTTGCCCAGGGACTGTGCATGTTGACATACGGCAACGAAAGGGCAGCTGCCAATTGCTCAGTTATACAAACTCGTGTCACTTTGTGGTACACTGCATCATTATTGTAGTCAGAACAGAACACAAGTGCCAGGAAATAAAATATGTTCTAATCAGAATGGAAAATGAACATTTAGGGTAAATTCTGAGGATTGCAAAACTGGTTAGTTAATGAGATTGCAGCTTTTTTTCTGTTCATATGAAACCGTTCTGTAAGAACAAAGACTATCAAAAGGGTAGGTCCCTAGGCAAAATGTGAATATTAGAACATTAGAGAAAAAGGATTACATATTTAATGTCTAAGCATGCGATTAAAACGACAATCCTGTCTTTTCAATAGCTTTATGTAACATTCATGGTGATTTTGAGAACTACAAAACTTCGTAGCAGTTAGCATATTCAAGTTTACAAAGGGATTGCTAACGTCATCTTTTCCTCTTCAACTGTCTAAATAAATAAATGCATTACCTTTGTGATATCCAAGATAGCACTTCTGCAGCTTGAAAGACTCATAAAGCAGTTTGGAAAACTGAAAACAAAAATCTCTGACTGAAACTACAGAGGGATTGCTGGCCTCACAAAAAAATTAAATTGCAATGCAAGTAATTTGCTGAGCTTCTTGCCATCGAGCCTATGAAATATGCAGATTGTCATTGTTCTGCCCAATGGACAGTAGTGGGTACACACTGACACACACAGAAACCTTGCTGCCAAAAGGGCTCCTATTCCATGTGCAAAGTAGGGGCTGGTGGAATAGGCCCGCTCCTCCTACCACTGTCATGATTACCAAGTCTCCCTCACAGCTTTCAAGTACCGACACTGGCCTGATTTCATCTGGATAGATTACAGAGCAGAATGAGCTGCAGAAGCAACAGTAAGTTTACAGAGGAAGAGAATGCGAGAGTCAGTATCAAGTGGGGAGAGGAAGAAGCACCACACTAATTTAGCTGTGTATTCACGTCACACTTCAAAGAATTCTGAACAAAACCCAGAAGCAGCAGTATGAGGAACTTTTACATTGTACAGGATGATAATTTAGTTTGGAAAAAAATACCTGTTTCAATTATCCAAATTTGGCAAACTAATGCAAGTGTATACAACTGGAACTAAAAAACCAAGCCAGACTACAACTATTACAATAAACCATCATATGCTGGACTAGAAGTGCAAAATTAAGTTTGCAAAAAAATAACAAAGTATTATCATGCATATATAGACCACAGAAGAGATCAAACTCCAGAAGTTACTCCCCAGTTTTATTTTTAAATCTATACTGTAAATCTGCACATTACTGAAACCATGCAAAACTGAAGTATCTTTATAAGGTAAGTGGAAAAACCATTTCTCAAAGCTAGTAAACAGGAAGACATAACCTACACAAGAAAAAAACACACGAACAGCCAAGAAAAAGGTACAAGTTCTTCACAAGATCCTGGTATCAACACTTCTGCTTGCATTAAATACTAAAAGTATGGTTAACGGATACTAACTCTAAAGCATGGTTAACTGATACAGAGCAAATACAGCAATAATAAATTGACAGGCATGCAATCTATGTAAAGACATGCACATTCCAGCAGCAGGCACTGACAAACTCTTAACAAATGAATAATGCTTAACTCCTACAATTGCAGTCTTTGAGGAAATGGAAGCCAGACTTGAAAAAATGCAGAAGTAGTCTCTGCTGACATATTTATCTCAATCTATTAGCAATGAAAAAGTGGGAACTAAACCAATATGAAACTATGTGAAAGTCCAGTTCTCATTTCAACAAGAGAGAACTGGGAAACTTCTGTTATTTGTGCATTAGAAAAAGAGAAAAAGCATTCACTGAGGCAACTTTACACCAACACAAAACACAGCAAAATTTGCTAAACTAATCTTCATTTAGAATCTCTGTTTTCCTCTGCTCTTATCTTCAAATCAGTTTATTTACTTCCAGGCTCCATAACATCAAAAGTGATTAAAGTAACAATCTGAAAAAAAAAAATTCCTAAATACGCTCATTTTTTTTAACTTTGTAGTGCATTCAGAGTGAAAAATGTGTAGACATCAGGAAGCTACAACACTGACTTAGAAATGAAGATTTCTAAGGCCATTACCTATTTTCTTTTGGGGTGATAAGGAACTTCCATTAAATCACTGCAATTCTCAAAGTGTCTGTTTTTAAAAAACAAAGAAACAAATATTCTGCTACTCTTCCACGGTTCTCTAGAGTTACTTACAGTTCCAGAATAAGAATGACATCTGTTTTGTTCTCATAGACATCATGAAGCGTAATCACATTCGGATGTCGAATCTCTTTTAGTATGCCAACTTCTCGCTCGATATCTTCCCGGCTCACGCCACGACGGCTGGATTTCGTTCTCCTTTTCTTGATGAATTTTGCTGCAAACTGCTGACCAGTACTTTTCTCGCGGCATTTTTTCACTACGGCAAACTGCCCACTAAAAAAAGAGAGATGATGAGTGTTCAGTTGAAGTTAGAGTTAAGAGTAGCCTATTTACTGTGGCGGGAGAAATCAGCTTTTAACTCTGCTTGACTAAAGTATATAACCTCTTCTTATGCCATCTAGAACAACATCTGAAAAAAACCTAGAAGAGGCAGGAAAGGTAATTTAAGATATGGCTTCTGTATCACACAAATGTACACATTTCAGAACCTTATCAGTGAGGACCATTGAATTTTTGATTACTGGGGATTACTGGACAAAAGAAATCGTTGCTGGATTTCTCCTTCCATATGCATGTTGAGTATTTTTTCTTCTGCAGGTGGGAGAATTCGTAGTTTCTTACAATCTATATGATTGGTCAATATTCACTTTACTCTATCCTCGAGTTTGTTTTTTAAAAAGTTTTTAAAACAAAACTGCTTTGGGTTTTTAAAGCACTGACTAAATACAGCAGTATCAAGACTTAGTGTCACTGTATCATCTTGTTAAGTACAAGTTTGAAGATGAGAAAAGTAGGGAGGCACTGAGAAACAAAAACCTGTGTTTGTTTTACAAGCCAGAATAAACTCCAGGAAGCTGCTGTCTCCAGCACACTATTACTGATGTACAAGCCTGTTGTTGCTATATGTACACACTCATCTAGATCAGGTATCTCCAGGAGTCTAATGCTGAGTTAACGCAAGAATAGGATTTCTAAAATGGGTTTTTCTTTTAAGTTTCCCTAATCTCTTGCTGAGGATTCTCTTGAAGTTCTGTTCCTGCTTTTTTCACCAGTTTGAGACAAATTCAGAGGAAAATATCCTCTGACAGAAGGAAGATTACAGCTGCCTCTCCCCCACCAAGTTCAGGAAAAAAAAATTCCTCGGAGAAAAGTGAAGAAGAAACAAAACTATTAATTTAACAAACACACAGGAAAAGACTAATAATGCTAAATAATAAAATCTCTCNCTCCAGGCCATAGCATGGGCCTCCCAGTGCTGGTGATCTGGACTGGAGCAGAACAGTCCAAGGAAAGTTCTTGCCTCAGTTAGCGAGCCAGCTGAACAACAAAGAATTTTTAACTCTGTCTCTCTACTGAGAAAAAACAGCCGAAAAACTCAGGAAAAATAAAAAAGAGTGCTTTCCTCCGTTCTTGCAGCCGTAGAAGCACACAGAGGAGTAGCCAGAGTGACCTTAGAGCACAGAACTGTTTTGAAAAAGTTCGTCTGGCCTTTTTTTTTTTTTTTTTTTCTCCCCTCTCGGGCTCAGTTTAAAGGCACAGAAAGGCACAGGATTCATGTCTCGGTGATATGGGATACACACATCATAAAGTGACCCCACGACACACCATATGAAGGAATCATAGAATTCGTATCATGCAGAATAATACGAATGAGAACAGTTTTTGAAGTTAGCCCATCCTGTTAACTGAAGAAGAGCTGTTCTCTAAACCAGACTTAGAACAGCAGTTAAATCAGAGCTAGCCCTAGTAGGTTTGACTACTTGAACAGCTGTATAACATTCAGAGCTACACATTTCATGCCACCATTACTACTCAGACCTCACACAGTACCCTGAGACACAAACTGTCTTGAACTGGGACATGCAGTTGGGCAAGGCTAAATGACTGTCACTTGTAGAAGGCAGGGCAAAGACAGGACCTCTCCTATGAACTCCTAGAAAGACACTCTACAGTGGGTACCATCACCTGGGAAATCATTGAATGCAGCCATTGGTAGTGAGAGAAGTAAACTTTGAGAGAATTCTTAAGTCAATAGTCTTAAGATTTATATTTATTTCAGTATTATGATCACCATTCAGGTTTCATTCTTCACTGTTTAATGAAAACAATTCATGAACTTGGGAGAAGATGCTATGTTGCATGAAAAATAACTTTGCCTTAAATCCACCCACCCCCAGTTCCACACAAAGTTTTCAAGGATCTGATTTATCATATCAAACCCCCACAATATTATTACAAACTGCAGTGGACAGAGCAGTGCTTCAGACTACATCATATCCTCTTCTCCATCACACACAGGCTTGAAGATCTACTTTGCTTGCCTGGACTTGGTCTGCTAGTGTTACCAGAGATGGTCTTTGTTTGACACGTAAGATAATCATATGTGACTGAAAGAAAAAGCACAGACCTCTGGAATACCTGTTTCATCCTAACCTGACAGCAGAAAGCTAGACAACATGTCTTAAGGTTCATCACCCTTCTCTGCCTAGTTCAGTTCACAAAAACTTTTCCTGCAACAGTGCCTCTGAGTTTGATCTCCAAGGTATGAGCAATTTTGTGCTGCCGGAGTAGAGGTATTTTCACAGCTGAATTGAATACACAGCCTTTCTGGCTCTTGCTCCTAGAGAGAAAATCAAGTGATTGTCTCACGCTCTCCCCCACAGCATGCACATCTCCAGAGAGATACAAAGCTTTATTTAAAATGCAGACAGTTTTGCAGAAAATTCACAGTTTCAGAGAAACAACAAACTGGAACAGTAGACAGATGTAGACATCATCACAGCTCCAAACTCAAGCTCACGGACCACAAGGAACTCAAAGGCTGCTGCTGTCTTTTTACCACCTGGCTGGCTTTCAGGATAGAAGTCTAAGTAGCCTGATAGAGGAAGAAAAATATTTCTGCTTATGATTCATCCATAGGCTTGAATGCTGCATGGCTAACTACTTTCTTATCGATGCTTAGCCTGTCAGTTTAGCAAAAGCTACTGCATTATGAAAAATCAAGAAAACAAAACAAAAAGAAGCAACCCTCTCCCCTACCCAACCCCTAACACACCCTCTCCACCCCCAATCCCTATAATGCAAATTAAACAAACCCAAAACCAACAAACCCCAAAATATAATATTAAAACCAAAATTACATCTAACATTGGCTCTGGAGTAAAAAAACATAAATCTGAACTACACAGACATACAATATATTCTGATATCAGAGAATACTGAATTATAAAAATTGGTGGGGATTAAAAGTTGTCTGTGTTGATGATTATTCCACAGTATTATTCATATCTGAATTACATCATGCCCCAAAGCCACTTCATGCTTCCGATGCTCTTTAATCTTATTTTGGCAATGGGTCAACTATGATGTTACAGTATGAGGTTGACCTACTGGAACAAAGGGGGCAACAGACAAGTAGATCTCCTCTCTCTTTCTCTTCTGAGATATATCACTTATTTTTTCAGTCTTTCACTATTTTCTCTGTCTACAACAACCTGTTGGAAGGATGCCCTGATCTGTCATTGTTCAAAATAGAAGTGTTATCAGAAGTCCAATGTATGACTTTAAAGATTGGATTCATCCACAGTTAATAGGATGTGTGGCTCTAAAAATCTGACACTGCTCAAGACTGTAAGAAAGTTATCAACAAACAAGTATCCTGAGTAATTGCCAGTTATACACCAAATAACCTTCTTATTGTTGCTGTTGTGGTATTTATTCAGCACATAACGGCACAATTAGCTGTTTGTATTAAACGCTGTACGCGCAGATCACACTTAAGCTGCAATCAAAGGGGCTGTTTCATGCCTGGGATCCCTAAGCCACACGATTTTACAACTCTCTCTAAACTCCTGTTTTAAAAGCAGAGGAGATGTGTAAATCAAAGAGTATTTACTGGGCTTCCCCTTGTAGAACGGCAGTGACAAGCAGATATAAGCTAGCTTTGCATGGGCTAACATTCATAGAATATCCAGTAATATCCTCTCACAGATCCTACATTTTCAGATTCAGCATTCATTCATACAACATCTTCAAAGCCAGAAAAGCCCTTTAGTTTTTTAAGTTCCCTTGCTTTTGGAGGTTTAATTTAAAGTCCACGGAGTCAAAAAATGACTGCCATTTTAGGAGAAAATTACACCAACCACCCTGCATCCTCTCCCCAAAGTAAATCACAAATTCACACTTAATAAAGTATCTGACATAATTTTTTTTCCTCATGGCAGAATCAGGTTAAACAGCAAGGCAGGATGACAGCTTGATGTAAGAACAAGTACTTCTGCTAATAATAGTAATTTGTTGTGATCTTTTAAATCTTATTCAACCAGTACTTAATTACTACCCTAAACCTGCTCTTTTTGGGACACTTGGCATACCTCCACATCCAGTGATTTTTCAGACTCACTTCAGAACAAGTACTTACCCATTACCTAATCATGACATTTCTGGATCCTTTTTACATCATGAGACACATTGTCCTTTACAATATATGTATAAGCAAAAGTTATGCAGATAGGGGATGGAAGCACCAATAAAACACCAATATGTCAACCTTTATTGGTCCTGGCTTAGTGCGATCATGAAACTACTCATTAGCATGAATTCAGTAAAGTTTTAAATACCAAGACAGTTGTTTTAGAAACAAAGGGAAAACACAAAAAAGTCCTTTCATTTTTTCCACAAGGATGATGACAGTAATTAGGGGTGGGTGACATCCTGTATTCCCTCCCACTCCCTGCCATCTGCACCAGCTCTTCCTGGCTAGTTTCTCCTGTGAGGAGTAAGGAGGTTCTTGCCCCAAGAACCCATTGAAAGAGTTTTAAGCTGGACGCGAAGTCAACTGTCCCAGTAACCCCCAGGGACCAGTTTTCTAGTAGTTATTGCCACAACAGGTCAAGAATGGGGCAATTTTCCATGCCATCTTCTGCATTCCAAAGTCTAATGGGAGCGGGAAATAGAAGTAACGAAAAGGCAGTAACGAAGTTGCCATCAGAGTAATAAGATGCCTGGGTATGTTTCTGACATATAGGCACTTTTTTCCTATTTAAAAATTTGATTTTCAGTACACAATTCTGCAAACACAAGGTACTGAGATTCAACTACTTTTACCATTTGTCTGACTACTTCCTTTTTTAAAATGACACTAATCCAACAGAAAGAGATTTACATAATACTGTTAGATTAGCCTGGGAAAGAAACCTCAACTCAACCATGGAACCACTTGTTTTTTTCAACAGAACATCTACTAGTGTACTGTAAACACTTCTGTCTTTCCTCAGAGATCTGCTGCAGGAAAGGCCAGTGGAGCAGGGGATGTGCAACCTCAGCAGCATCCCAGCATCAATCAGCCCTACTAGTAACCACTGCTATCCCATTACCCCTGTCTGTCACCAAAGGTATCTGACCTGCATCTGCTAACACAGTTAGCTCTCACAAGATTTGCTGGTAAGGCAGCAGTATCCAAGTTTTTCCAAAGAAGAAGACTTGTGAAGGGTTATAGCTACATTAAGTCCCTCTCTATCTTCCAAAGAAAGCAAAAAACATTTTCAGTTTAGCTGCAAAGCCAAATTGGAGACAAACTTTTTCCCCACCTTCCTCTCTCTTCTTTATGGGCTTGCAAAAGTGGGGTGAGTCTTGGTTGATAGAATAATAGAGTACTCCATGAAGATGTGACTGGGGAGAAGTTGTGTTTCATGAGTACCACACTAAAAAGACAACCTGTTGTCTTGGAATATTGTACGGAATAGCAGCTTTAGTGTCAGCTACCAGCCTTCTGCCTGCAAGAAAGAAATCTTCATTTATCTTGACATATAAAGAAACTGGGATAGTCTAAAACAAGGCTTCTTTTCAGGTAGTTTCTCTAAGTGTGCATTCGCTTATCTATCTCCTTGTCCCCACTGAGGGAATTTTGTAGAACATAAAGCCCTTTTCCCAATCACATTTTAAATTTTGCAGTAAACTGAACAGTACAGGCAGGTAAAGAATGGCTGCATGACTGACTGGTAAGGTCCTACCACATTTATTTAGGCTCTGAAACTAGAAAAGTCCGAGTACAGTGCTTATCATATTTGTGCTTCTTTCCGTGCCCACAATGTTTAATTCTCTAGCACAGAAGCTGAGAGAATGCAAGAAGTATTGTTTATCGGCCAGCTCTCAGGAGAGCTCTGAAAATAAGTAACAAAGAACATGGAGATGAGAGCATCACAGAACGGCTGAAAGATCCATGAAAGATACATGGATGCTGAACAGATTATGAGTCTCTTTATATCTATATTTTTCATTTTTAACCACTCTGAAAAAACAGTTTTCAATATAATTAACAAGTCTGCACTTCCAGTGCTGACACAGACACACACTTTTCAGTTGGCACAGGAGCTGTCTGCTTTGTGGTCATGGTGAACAAATGCATTTGCTCAGTCCACACTGAGACCAAGTGGGAGCACTCAAAGTACTTGACCACTTGGTAACATGAAGGAACAGCATCTATATACTCGGTGGAAGAAAGAGCGGGAAGCACCCGAAGCCTATTGATGACCATAAATTTGTTTCAGGCTGGACATAAACACTTGTTACAGGAAACTGCATGGTGGCCATAGCGTAACAGAAGTAGTAATTTTGGGAGTCACATGAAAAATGCAGTACTAAAACAAGTAAAAAAGAGAAGTTAAACATGATACAGTATTTAAGCTAAAGAGAAAATACTCCTCAAATGATTTATGAGTGACTAAGCAGAAGAATAAACCAGCTGGAATCTGATGGTGGACCACAGAGATCATTGTTAAGAACTGGCTTTTTCAAGTACTACTAGTATAGAAAAGAGAGCATAAGGGTTCAACTAGATTTGACTGTGGAACTATAAGAAGTTGAGTGCTGCAAGTACACAGGCAGGAGAGTAATTGTGTTAGGCAATTGTGCAGTACATTTCCAACAGATGCAGGGTTAAAATGAAGTTGCAATTTACACCCATCAATATAATGCATGCTGATACACTTTCCTTAGAAATATTTTGGAAAGCAGCAAGGACAAAAACTACAACAGCGAGGAAGGAAAGCAAAGGGGAAAATCAGACAGATTTATAAAACACCCAAATGTACTGATACCTGGTGTTTCTGAGTTCGGATAACTCTCAATTTCCAAATTCTTTGTTATGAACAGATGAGTTTATACACTTATAAATTCCACATCTTTTAAATTATTTTTCTCTATTTCTGACTTAGAATAAATTTTTGGTGTCTAATTACCAAGTTCCAAAAGTACCGTGATTCCACCATAGCAACTCAATGTATGTGATGTTAAGTTTGATTATTCTTCACTATGAATACATCAAATATTTCATTTAAAGTTATTTTACCGAAATATGCGAAGTATAAAAAAATAATTCTTCCTTTATGTAATATTTTAAGCAAACCCCCCTCCCAACTTTCAAAATGAACTCTATTATTACTGTGTAATTTATTTGGATACCTTTTTTTTCTACAGATCAACTGAAACTTCTGTTGTACTACCTATTCAAAGACAGCTGGAACAGTGTAACTGTTAACTTATTAATTAAATTCATAGAAGCACTTTGATAGTATCTATAATAGATGTCAACATGAAGCAGTAAGAATTTGAGTTTTCAAGCAGTGTAAGAAGCAGGTGGGTAAGTTCAATTTTTAAGCATATTTGTAGACCAAACTACCTACCATAACTTCATATAACTGAAGTCAGTTTGCATGCTGGACCAGAAAACAAAGAATTATAGTGTTGTGATTTAACTCCAATTGGCAACCAAATACCACTTCCTAGCCCCTCCATGGTGTGATGGGGAGGACAATCAGGAAAAAAATTAAAATGTAAAGGGTTAAGGTAAGAACGGTTTAATAGCTGCAATGATGTAAAAAAAAAAACAAACTAATAATACCAATCACAATAACAACAGCAATGGAAAGGAGAGGGTCAGAGAGAGAGAGAGAGAGAGAGAGGAATAAAACCCAAGAGAGCCAAGTAATGCACAATACTATTGCTCAGCACATACTCACCAATGCCCAAATCCATCCCTCAGCAGTTACTGCCCTTCTCTTATGATATACTCCCCCTGAATTATATACTAGATGTGATTCTCATGGTATGGAATATTCCTTTGGCCAGTTCAGGTCAGTTGTCCTGGCTGAGCAGATCCTCCCAACTTCTTGTGCACCTGCTGGCTGGCAGAGCATGGGAAGATCTTTGAAAAGTCCTTGCCTTAGGATAAGCACTACTGAGCAGCAACTGAAACCTCAATGTGTTACCAACATTATCCTCAAGCTAAATTCAAACCACAGCACTGTACAAGCTACTAAGAAGAAATCTAACTCTATTACAGCTGAAAACAGACAGAAAGAAGTAGAGAATTTGTCCAATCTTTTATTTTCTCCAGCATTTTAAAGCTTGTGCCTCGCATTTTTGTGGTTTGGTTAATTTAAAAACAAATCATCATGCCTTTTAGCTACGTATTTATCTCCTGCAGAAATCCTCTTGTGCTGTCAACCACAACACATAACACTGGTGAAACTGTAGGTTTCTGCTGCTCTGCTGATTTCTGTAATTTCATTATGTTGCTAACAGACTTCTCTAGATGTTTGCTAAGGTTACAAAAAAGTGGTTTTCTTCACTGTTTTCTCAGATACTCAAAAGAGCCACTAGTCCTAAGGGAGGACATAAGAGCATGATAAAAGAATTTATGACAGATCTAAATACGGTATCTCAGAAAAGTACACATTGTTTACTGTTGTTTATTATGATTTCTTAAATGCATTGTGTTGTTGCAAGTAGTGTATGGAAAATTCTTGAAAAATAGTTATTTTGGAGGTGAAGAGGGAGAAAGAGATGAAAAGACAGAAGACTACTACTTCTTCTGTGTACAGATATGCATGTGTATGCAGTACTGAGTTCTACAAAGTGTTTTAATTCCTTACTGTGAGGGTGGTTTATCACAGAATTAAACTGCTTTCTGTGCCTCACATTTAAGAAGGCAAGTGCCTGCCATTGCCAAGGCTCCCTATGGAGCCTATCTATCCATTTATGGATTTGGTCAAGATCGCATCTCACTGAACATAGCTCCTTAGGACAGTAATTAATTAAGTGGGAGCAGATTAATCAGATGGCTGTGGCTGACTCAGAGAACAGACGACGAAGAAAGACAGCTATGTACTGTGCCTCTATGTTGAAAATAAGACCAAGCATGCCTGTACAACTTCCCAACCTTCACCCAAAGGAAAGGGGCTGATCTGCTTGGGATTTTCTTATTCTACTGAGAACCACGATAAAGTTTTTCCAACATACTTAATGTTAAACAAGTTGAACTGTGGAGCGTGAATGCATGCACACACCTGTGCATACATTTGCTGAGCTGAAAAGCACTTATTAACTAGTATAGTCCATCATGCAGAGATGTGGGGAAGTGGTTCCTGTGCATCAGCAATTTGGCAGTTAACATCAACTGCAGATGACTGAAGAATTCTTCCCATTTAGAAATATGAAGCTGAGAAAAAATGCAGTCTTGCAATGATTAGGCTGAGTTTCAGGAAGTAGAATAAAGCATAAGTTTCAGCCACTCTCTGTGTACATATAAATATGCACAGTATCTCTATACACATTACTATGAGGAATTTAAAAACAGGATAAAAAATATGAATGGATGATATTTTGTTTGCTGTTTATTTTAGACACACTATATTGTGAAGTGAATAGATATTTGATAAGTTTTATCATAAGAAGTAACTGAGTTTCTGTTCTTGAAAAGGGTTTTAATTAGAAACATAGAACCTTCAAAAAGAAACTAAAAGTCAAAATGCCTGTAATATTTGCATCCTGCTGATATAGTTTGTCTGATGGCTAATGCATAGCTCTTGCCAAGTATGACCACTATGTAACTAGGTGAGAATGCAGTCCTCTCTTTTATACAAGGAGAGTGCCTTGACATTTTTTTCTTTTAAAAATGGCTTTATTTCAATTCACAGCTTGAAACTGAACAGGATTTCAGTGAAATCCTGTGTTCTGACTGTGTTACACCAATTCTCCCCATGGATTTACATGTAGATCTGCTCAGTATCATTCCCAAGCACTGGCATGTGACCTTGGGGTGGGGAGAAGAGTGGAAGCAATTATGAACAGTAAATTCAGAGATGCTTTAATGTGTGATTCAGTGTGAAAACAGTTATGAAAACACTTGAACAAATAGTGACGTAAGTTCTGTTTGTGTTCAGAGGAAAGGGTTAAAAAGGGAAGAATGGCAAGGAAGATGGTAGATTTGCTCATGCTGGGAGTGCTAAGGCCTGGAGAGTAACAGTGTGGGAAACCTTATGTTAAATCTACTGCTGTTTATCCTCTATCTGGATGATAGATAGTTCAAAGAAGTAGAATTTCTGTGCAGAGATAACATAGGTGTTTACAGAGACTTGTAGGCCCTATCCCAGACACGCTTGAGCTCCCTGTTGGGACAGAGATCAAAGCAGAGACCATAAAAAGCTTGGGGAGATCACAGCACGGCGCTGAACTCCGCGTGCGCAGGCTCTGGATAAATGGGCGCAGCAGCAGCCCTGCCACCCGCTGGGATTGGGCTGAGCCTGACAGTGCCTGGGCCCTCATTCTGTGTGTCTCTGCTGCCCAGCCTTGTTTCAGGACCCTCTGGTCAGTGAGGTGATGGAGTAAATTTATTCTTTGCATTTCAGCTGTTTTTAGTTGCCCTGTCACCTGTGTGTATTGATTCACAGTTCAAAACAGAAGCTCTTTCTATTTTCATTACATAGTCCACCTCCTTGATATTTAATTAGATGTGGCTGAACTGTGGTTTGCTTCACCACTTTAAAGAAATGTTTAGGTAAGTATTTGAGTAATGATGCATCACACATTAATAGAACCATAGAACAGTCTGTGTTGGAAGGGACCTTAAAGATCGAGTTCCAACTCCCCTGCGATAGGCAGGGACACCTCCCACTGAACCAGACTGTGCAAAGCTCCATCCAACTTGGCATTGAACACTTCCATGGACACGGCCTCCACAGCTTCTCTGGGCGACCAGTTCCAGTGCCTCACCACCCTCACAGTAAAGAATTTCTTCCTACTATCTACTTTTAAAAATTCTTTCTTTCAGTTTAAAGCCATTCCTCTTGTTTTGTCACTACACGTCCTTGTGAAAAATCCCTCTCCAGCCTTCCTCTAGGCCCCCTTCAGAACCTTCTCTTTCTGAGACTGAACGGCCGCAGCTGTCTCAGTCTGTCATTATACAGGCTGGCATTACAGAATGGGAACAAGTAAATGATGTTCAACCACAGTATAAGACATTCAGTGCTTACAGAATGTGCAAAGGTGAGCCACGAGGATGATGAAGGGCCTTGAGGGGAAGCTGAATGATGAGGAGCTGAGGTCACTTGGTCTGTTCAGCCTGGAGGAGACTGAGGGGAGACCTCACTGAAGTTACAACTTCCTTGTGAGGGGAAGAGGAGGGGCAGGCACTGATCTCTTCTCTGTGATGACCAGTGACAGGACCCGAGGGAATCCCCTGTGTCAGCAGAGGTTTAGGTTGGCTGTCAGGAGGGTGGCTGGGCACTGGAACAACTCCCCAGGGCAGTAGTCACAGCACCAGCCTGAGAGAGTTCCAGAAGCATTTGGACAACACTCAGGCACAGACTGTGTTTCTTGCAGATGTCTTGTGCAGAGACAAGAGTGTGACTCAATGATCCTGATAGGTCATTTCCATCTCAGCATATTATATGATTCTGTGAACATTATTAAGACCCTTTCAATTGCCAAAATAAAGGTAAATACATTAAATTACAACAAAGCATTAAAACAGAAACACGTATCAAAAATTTAATACAAACAAATCATAAGAACATCACCTCTGAAGACTTTATTGGCATTGAACTCAAATTTATCTCTAAAGATACTATTGTTTAAAAGAGCGAGGAAGAAGAATATGGGAGTTACAGCAAAGAATGGGAAGCTCTGTTTTCCAATATATATGTATTTCAACGAATATTTACTACCTAATCTGAACTGTCACACAAAGCATGTAACTGTGAGACAGTCAAGGCTTATGAAGGCATTTCGTAATTGTTTAAAAATAGTAGACAATGAAGTTTACTAGGACTTTAAATACGAATTAAAATAATTTAAGTCAAATTGGCAGGTAGCAACTCAGTAATGTAACAGAAACTTCATTAAGTCCTTTGGAAACCACCTGCTCAGAAGAAAATGCTGTGCAAGAAAGATGCATCTTTAATCCTCTGATCATTCCTTATGCTTAACCTTTGATGCTGCCTAAATTTTGTGCTTCTATATACTTCGTTAGTTAGTCTTAAATTCAGGTTAACATTTTTATTGATTTTTCATGAAAAACTTCCAATGACTCAATTTCCCTCCATTTAGATAATTGTAAAATTAATTAAATTTCTGTTTTCCCAAACTGTCTTCAAATTTCTTATGGCATTAAAAATAATGTTTATAATTTTATTTTTCCTATTCAATAAAAGAGGGATCTAGAAAACTAAAACTTGACAAGTCCAAGATTTAGAAGAGTTTGGAGCATAGCACCTCCTCGTATTCACTCCCTTTTCCTTTCTCCCATGGGTGGTGACTGGGTTTCCTGGTTACAATACATGGGATGCACTAGCCTTGCTCTCTCTGGCCACTGTGGCAATGGATGTGACACTGTGCTCCGTTTCTTTTGCTGTATGGTTTGTAGTCTTTCTTGGTCAAAATTCTGCAATACAAATTAAGCACCACTTGTTTGCCTTTCACTTTTTATTAAAACTAGCTTTTGAATAAAAGCTGTATGGTTTCACAGGCTGTTTATCTCTGGTGTTTACCACCTTTGGTCCTCTTCATCCCATTCACTGTGCTCTTGGAATACAACACAAAGGTTTCCTTCTCATGATTTTCACCAGTGTGAGTTCCATGTATTTATTTTCCTCACTCAGCTGTCTCAATTCCAGATTTCTGTGACTTCCACCTTCACCTGCAGTTTCAGCACTTGCAAGTAAGTCCATCTTCTCTTGTACCTCACTAATCTTGGTTTTCAAGTTGTTGTCCAAAACTTGAAAATTACTAATTTCTCCTCATTCCTTCCACATCTGCTCTCATCTTTACTGCTCTTTCCTGTCCTTACACATTCACCTGACTCCAGGAGGGTGGCCAGGTATTCAGATCTCTTCCTGAAGTTCAGTTAAAGAAATTAATCAGTACCTCCCCAACAAAGTCTCTCCCAGGTGAGATGCCCTTCTCCAAATCACCCTCTTGTTACCTGTACTATGTTCTCTGCTTGACACTTGCCTTCCTTCCGACTTACCCAGCTCACCTTCACGATAAAATGGCAAAGCACACCAAAAACATAACTGAAAAACCCAACCAAACCCAAACCACCGTGACAATTATGCTTCTGTTCTGGATTAAACAGAGTGCTGCATCTGAAACATGATGTTCATACTCACCGAGTACTTTTAATACTCAGTAGGGCTTATTCTTCTAATATATGTGTGGACAGAAACAGTTCTTCAGAACCTATTAAGTTCTCAGATATGGATGTATGGAATGGATAGACTCATTGCATGTTCAAGTTAACACACACAGATTCAAACAAATCCTTTAATCTAAAAAAATGGAATAAACAGTAATCTGAATTATTAATTTGAAGCTTCCACATACCTCATTAAAAATACAATTCTGCTGCTTTCAAAGTTTACTCCTTTTTATTTAGATAGCTTAATTACACTTGTTAGAAGTCTTTTAATGAAATTAAAAGTAAAAGCATATATGCAGAAAGACTAAGTTTAACTTAACCGTTAAGTGGCAGATGGCACATCATAAAGTTATCCGTCAATCTGCAACACGGGCAAAAAGATTAATCTACAAATCTTGCTGTATGACCAGCATCAATATAGAAAATATCTGCCTCCCCACCCCCNCTTGGACATTTATCTACCCACTTGCTTTTGGGTCCGTCTCAGGTCATTTTAAGTACTGTCCCATTTAAAGTACAAACCATCTGAAGTTCCTGCATTTTCCAAGATATTTCACTCACTGAAATTCTGTTATGTATGAAGTTTCACATCTTTTTTCTAATTTCAATCCACTATTCTTCTGAAGAGGTAAATATAACTCCTTCAGGTTAGCTTTAGGTTTTTTTACTTCCTCCCCTTATCAACAGTCTCACCATAACTGAACTAAATGGCACAATTATCCAAAACCACACTAAAATAATTTTCCTTTGGTTTACTGCATGTGTCTAAATCTAACTCTGAAGATAATAATTTTCCTTTGGTTTACTGCATGTGTCTAAATCTAACTCTGAAGACAGAGAAGACTGCAGCACTTGTATGTTGTCCAATCTGAGGGCATAATACAGACGCAATAGCTGGAGGGGGGAGAAAAGACAGTGACAAGCGTTTTATTTTTCTTTTTATATAGCCAACTTCTAGTCAAATCCCTGTAACTCTCTCCAATCCCTTTCCTTAAAGGAAAAACAGAGCCTTTGACCTAGCAAGTCAATCTTCATGGCTTTATGTTAAAACATGCAGAACTGGAGATTGCTGCTTGTTATTACTTTGATATTGGTTTTATTTAAAGTGGAAATATGTTTTAGAACTTTGTGCTACAGCAATAATCACAGCATACTTGTGAAAATAATGGATGAAAATCATCGGTGCCAAAACCAGTTCACTTCATTAAAAACACAGTGTTTTCTTCGTTTGGCAGGATTTGGAAGTGCTGTTGTACAGTGCTAGAGAGACAGCAGATTTGGAGCATGATTGCTGAATAATTACGCGGGTCCAGGTTAAGCACACATTTTATGTGCCTAAGTGCTCCTTGTGGAACAAGAATGAGGTTTCCAGTTAGACTTTTAGATGGAATTTGAGAAGACAGGAAAACATAAGTATTTGGAGATCTAATTATCTATCTTTATCAGAACTTAAATGTAAAATAAGAACAGATCACTGAAGACTAAAAAGCTTGTATCAAATTAATATGACAAGTAGATGCATCATCACCTTATTCACCTACTGGATCTGTTTTATTGCATGAAATAAAATACCAACACTACCACCATCCTTTGGGATTCCATCCATTTGTGTTCCAGGTTCTTAGTAATATACACTTTCTCTCAAAAAACATCAAATATTCTTTGCATGGTTTTTAACATGTTTTCTGCCTATAAGCACTTACTTTGACTCATCATAAAAAAGCTACCAGTATGCATTTAGTCAAACGTTTTATTTTTCAGAGTTAGTGCTGCTATGCAGAGAATACCATTAACCTTTCTTTATATTTACAGGCAGCTGAGTTGATCATCTTTTGAAGCAGAGAAATGGAGTAAGTGATTTATGGAGATGGTTTATATAAAGTATATAAAAAGTATATATAAAGCTGAAGAGCATGAAGACATCCCACTTCTGCAACTGAATGCTGTGCACAGAAGCTCTCTCCTGTGTGTAAGCTTTGACCTAATACCACCTCAATTTCTGACTTCAGGAGTCAGTGTTTTGAAGAAGTCAGAAGTTCACATGCCTACTTTGATGATCTTTATGAAGTCAGGAAAACTACTACATTGAAGGAAAGGCTGGAAACTGTTGTAACCAATGCAGACACTATTACTAATGCAAGGAGTATGCTCAATGAATATTAGTGATAATTAATACGACTTAAAAAAAGAGGGGGGAAAAAAGTTGCAAGTCCATATCAGTATTTTAAAAAATAAGTGGTTTTCTAAAATTCAGCTTCTTTGTCAAAATAGAGATATTTTTTCTAGGTTTGGTTTTGACTAAAGAGATTTGTCATCCAAACAGTTGTGTATTTAGAATCGCTAACATTACTGGTAAGTTTCACTCTCTACACTAATTTGGCCAGTCTCCAAGAGATTCTAATGTGTCAATTCCAGCTCTCAGTGCTTCAGCGCTTCCTACTCAGGTGAAGAGTTAGGCATCAGAATAAAAATACATTCACATTCAGCTTAATAGTCACTGCAGGCTACAGCTGAAAGCCATTCTTCACGTTACAAGGGCTGAAAGAAAAGGACTACACAAACTATAGGAAGCCCTTTAGAAATTATGATCTTAATCAAGATGCACTTCTGTAGAATTTTGCACTGTAGAATTGTAAATGACCTACACAACCTGGCTTTGCCACCCTCCACCCTCGTGCTTCGTATGTTAAGGCCAAGCAATACTGCACCAGAGATAAATCAAGTGCGGTAACTTGGGGACATTTGGAGGAGAGATAAAGTGTGCCTAATACAGCTCCAAAATAAAGCAATGACTTTTGAATTCATAAATTACTTTGTAAATAGAGCTTGTAAATAGGTCTTTTCATTACAGCTTTCAAACAAAAGGGTAGTACCCGTGTAGAGAACAGTATCCAAGTCCATCCCTCCTGAGAGTTTTAGGTATAAGCAAGGAGATGTGAGCTTCCTTCCTATCGCTACCATCAGCAGTGAATCCCTAGATTCAGTTCCTCATATCACTTCTACGAGGAACCCCCTGCATGCAGACTGAAGAGGAGCAAGGCCTGGGAAAAAAAGCAGAACCAGTCACCCAGTGGCATTTCAGTACTGCTTATGAACTTTCTGTGCACATCAGTTCCCTCTCCATCCTTCCAGAGGTATTTTACTGCACCCTCTTCGCCATCATGACTTCCTCAAAAATTAACTATTAATTCACTTCCTGAAAGTGTTAACTTCTTATGTAACAGATTTCAGAGGCTTAGGGATAAATACTCTTGACAACCTGGAAGGGTATAAACGGCTTTTAGTTGATTTCTGCACTGAAGGTGTCTTTGGAAAGTTTTAGTCAAATGTTCCTATAGTATATGGTATTCTAACTAAAAAAAAGTTGCCCACAATTGACAGTCTGCTTTATGGAAGATGTATTTGTTGTAGTTACTACATAGTTTTGCACATGCAAGTAAGAGCCAAACAATCATGAAACATTTCACTTCCCAAACCACAGCCCACTTTGATCTTTGATTTTCTAGACACAGATTTTAAAGTTAAGATTTGAAATATTAAACAGCACAAATTCCTGAAATTTTCTTGTATCTGTTGCCTCCTTGACAAAGGAAACAGATAGAAGTGACTCAAGCTCCACTAGTGCAAACAACGATGTAATTAATTTTTGCTGATTTTTTTGTTACAAACCCAGTTCACAAAGGCATTTCATTTTGGCCTTGAAAATACAAATTCCATTTACACATCTACTTCCCTTTTCTGTCATTAAGCAACATTTACCTGCATAAGTTTCATCTACTTGAAACATTACCTGGAGCAAGGTTTCCCTCAGCAGGGACTGCTATTGCTTCTTTCACAGAAGCCCAACTCCCTAATAAAAACACTAAGTCAGAGGCCCACGTGCCTCTGGACTGCTTTCTGCACAGACCCCCCTGTGCCACTAGCTGTAAGCAGCCTGCCTTTCTTACCGCCAGCCATCAGCTTTCCAGTCCAATACAAATTGTCTCAGGGAGGCCAGCACAATGTGCTCTCCCCTGGTGACAAGCTTCATTTTGTTCTATTTCATGTTAAAATGTCAAAGAAGAATCGCTCTGATGGGGGGTTTCTCTTAGCTCTTTACACAGGGAAATGTCAATGAGGAACTACCAGAAAGAGACCAGTGTGGTAGTACATTTGCCACTAATTACCTTGCAAAATAGTTTGATGAACAACAAATTTTAATAGTTCTTTTTATTCTAGGGAAAGAGGTCTTTTAAGAAGGAGTTATTATACTGGGTAAGAAAACCTGTGCTGCCAAGAGGCAGTATGGCAAGTAGCATTTTCTTGTTTCACCTCCCATAAGGTTCCCATGCCCAGCTGGAGAAGGCAGCAGTAGCTACTTGTCAGGAAGTCAGCACTCAAACCGTAGCTCCATGAAGCCAGGGGACAGCCCAGTGTTCTTTCTGCAGGATGGCTGCCTTCCTATTAACGGTATCTAGTAACCTGCCTGAAGGCCACTTCGTACTTCTCAGCTGTTCAGCATGCAAAACGCAAAACAGAATCCTGCTATCCCTCTACACCACCATGTTTCTGAAACTACTTTGCTTACTCAATTTCACACAGTTCCAAGATGCTAGATGCCAGAAATTGTTGCTTCTTCCCTGCACTGATGAGGAGCTCACAAAGCAGTGTCCCTCTGGCAGAGCTCAGAGTCCTGAAGCAGGCCTAGCTACTGGTAGAAGGGAGACAATGCGCAGAAGGGGTCAGTATCACCTCTGGATCACTCCCTCCTGCTGGGACAACTGCTGAGAGCCCAGCATGCACCAACAAAGAATTTCGTTGGCAAGAGCCAAGGGTGCAGCAGGCAGCCCTCCATAGGCACTGCTTCCCCACTGAGACCACCGCCCTCGATGCTAGGTGGCACACACCTCCCACAACAGGAGATCAGCTTTATTGTTATGTAGTTTGGAGCCAAGAAGACAATCCCCATTTGCCCAAAGAAAGTAAGACTGGGCTCCCAGGATGTCTTGGTTTCTTAAGTGCCCTTGACTGTCTTATGCTTGGAAGCAAAGTGCCTCACAACATCTCAGGAAGGCATGCAATTCAGGATTCAGGATGAACTGTCTGTCACTGCAGGAAAGACTGTTTTGTTATGGCAACCTGTGCAGTACATTTACTCTGACCAGCTGTGAACAGACATGTGGCTACTCCTTGGCAAGCACAAAAAAAGTATCAGAAGACACTCATTCTCTTGGTAGACTGTCCAGGAAACCTGGTGGCACCCAACTTTGCATCTGCAGAGCAACAATTGCATGTTAAAGTCTTCCTTCCCCTCACAGGTCAGGTGTTTCTCTCACACCAAGAGCTGCTTTGGCCTCACAGCTTTGTCATGGCAGAACACCAACAATGTGCCGGAAGGAAAATGAGTTTTCAGAGGCAAAACAAAAAGAGATTGCCAGGAAATACAGACTGCTCTCTTCCTGTTTCCTAGAGCGACATCAGTGAAATTTCTCTAGCAATTAATGAGTTTGCACAGGTGTTACTCCAAGTGTAACCATAAGACTGTCTAGCTGGCAGAAGTGATAGTGTGTTGGTGGTGACAGGCACAGAGCTGAGCTCAGCTGCTGCAAGCGTACAGCTCAGCTGCTGCAAGCAGCTACTGCAGGTTGGCAGTCAAAAATCAACTTGTAGGCTTGACATGAAAATCTGTCAAATGGAGTAGGGAATCCTCCAACACCTTCCTTTCTGAAACTGTACAATCACACAAGAAGTCAGAAAAGCTTCTGAATTAATTTTCATTGTCTTGGCAACACCACCAGTGAGTCTCAGCTGTTTTATAAACAGCTTTTAAGCTTAAATTCACTGCCATTCTCAATGCATTCACTACATACAACTGAAGATATTTATTGCTCTTTTTGAAAGTTTTCTCAAAGCATGGAAATTAGAAAAACAGAAACAAAACAAACAAAACTTCAGCATCAGAGAAAGTTTATCTCAAACTGCGAATCAAAGACCATTTGAGTAAACAAGCTGAAATCCCAATACCTACTGAATCTAGACTTCACCTTGAGAGTGAACAGGGTAAGCACAGGCATTGCTGCAAACAGTCAGACACAACCTTTGTCAGGGATGTAAATATAAACTGACTTCCCAATGAATACAAACACCTCCCAACAAAGGTTCCTCAAAAATCCAGGTCTCTTTGGAAGATGCAATGCATTAGCGGCTGCATGGGAAAAGTTACCAGGCAGCTGTAAGATAGCCCTGCACACAACCATTTCAGCACAGGGCTAAAAGAAAACAGTTTATCAGAGATGGGAACATAATAGTTAGATTAAACTAGATGACAGAAGGGCTTGAGGCAGCACCCACGTGAAAGATAACATGCTGAGCGGGCTGTAGATGTGAACCACTAGCATTACCTAAGCACCAACACAGTGTTCTCACAACTGTAAGTACAGGGTCACTGCCCTCTTCTGCAGATGCTACGGGAAACTGAAAATCACATGTAAACCAGGCAGTCACCACGAAACAGTCCCTTTTCCTGGCCTCACATGATTTTTCATGCTATAATGCTGTGACTCTTTTCCCCATCTTCCAACATGAGTAGCAGAAGTAATAAACTTCAGTCAATACCACCAGGGTAGTACAAAAAGTACGCCAGAACTCCAAAAAATGAAAGCAAGGACTATGATAGGTCTTTCGAATCTTAAAGCTCTGCTCCAAAGTTAAAGCCTGTGTAGTCCATACATTAAACAAATATCTAAAGTAAATCAAGACTGTACACAAAATTAGTATAAAAAGTAGTACTATTGAGAACAATATGAGACTTCTCTACGCAATTTATTATCAATTTATATTTTTTTACACTCACAGTCCTCCCAAAACAGTATTTTTCCACAATGCAGTTTAACTAATTTTCATATTAACATCACACAGTGTATAAACATTCACTGGGCTAGATTGCACAGTGACAATTCTGCAGCATATGGCATTGTGGAAAGGACCTCTAAAATGTTCCTTCTCTGTCTAGAAGTGAAGCTGGTACAAAAATATCTGTGCATACCCTACTTACCCCCTGCATGCCCCATTACTTCTTCCGGTTGTCATATCTCTTCTTAAACTGATCTCACAAAATCAAGATTTAATTCTAACCATTAATGCTCAATGATTCACCTTAAAACATAATTAAAAAAAACCCCAAACCTTGTCCACACAAGGCATGGCAGCAAGTGTTACCAGTGTCCTAGGATGAAATATCAAGGCGCTAAAGTTCTTAATGCTTCCTAAAATCACAGAATCATAGAATGGCATCAATTGGAAGGGACTTTAAAGTTCACTTAGCTCCAACCCCTCCTACCACGGGCAGGCACAACTCCCACTAAACCAGGTTGCTCAGAGCCTCATTCAGCCTGGCCTTTATCACTTCCAGGGATGGGGCATCTACAGCTTCTCTGGGCAACCTATTCCAGTGCTTCACCACTCTCACAGCAAAGAGTTTTTGTCTAGTATCCAATACAAACCTAATCTCTTTCACTTTGAAGCCATTCTCCCTTGTTCTGTCACTACAGGCTCTTGTAAAAGTCTCTCTCCATATTTCTTGTAGACTTCCTTCAGGTACAGGAGGACTGCAATTATGTCACCCCAAAGCCTCCACTTCTCCAGGCTCCAGAACAATCGCAGTTCTCGCAGCTTTTCCTCTCTCTTCTGGAATCCAAAAGATTGAAGTGCTTCCTGTGCTGGGACCCCAGGGCTGGATGCAGAGTTCCAGGTGGAGTCTCACCAGAGCAGAGCAGAGGGGCAGAATCCCCTCCCTGGCCCTGCTGCCCATGGTGCTTTGGATGCAGCCCAGGACACGTTTGGCTATCTGGGCTGTGAGTGCACATGGCTGGGTCGTGTGCAGCCTCTCACCCACCAGCACCCACAAGCTCTTTTTTCAGGGCTGCTCTTGATGTGTTCATCCCCCAGCCTGTGTTGGTACTGGAGGTTGCCCTGATCCAGGTGCAGCTCCTTGCACTTCGGCTTGTTAAACCTCATTAGATTCCCATGGGCCTGGTTCTTGAGCTTGCCCAGGTCTCTCTGGATGGCATCCATCCTTCAGGTGGGTCAACAGCACCACTCAGCTTAGTGCAACCTGCAGATTTTCTGAGGGTGCTCTTGATTCCTTTATGACATTAATGAAGACATTAAATAACAGCTGGCCCCAGTATGGATGCCAGGGGACACCACTTGTCAGTGATATCCATTGGGACTCTGACCCACTGACCACTACCTTCTGGATGAGTGACTCTAACCAGTTTTTTATCCATTTCTCTCCAATTTAGAGAGAAGGATGCGAGGTCAAAGGCTTCACAGAAGTCCAGATAAATGATATCTGTAGCCTTTCCCTTGTCCACTGATGTAGTCACTCCATCACAGAAGGCCACTCAGTCGGTCAGGCAGAACCTGCTCTTGGTGAAGTCATGCTGGCTTGAGTCACTTCCCTGTTCCCCATGTGCCTTAGCACAGCTTCCAGGAGGATTTGTTCTATGATCTTTCTGGGCACAGAGATGATGCTAACAGGTCAGTAGTTCCCAGGGTCCTCCTTTCTACCTTTTTTGAAGATGAGTGCAATGCTTCACCTTTTCCAGTCACCTGGGATTTCCCCTGACTGCCATGACTTCTCAAATATCACAAAGAGTGGCTCTGTCACGACAATTCCCTCAGGACTCTGGAGTACATCTCATCAGGTGCCATTGATTTATGCATTTTTAGGTTCCTCAGGTGGTCAGAAACCTGATCTTTTTTTATAGTGGAAGCAATTTTGTTCCCTCAGCCCCATCCTGCTATCCACACACTCAAGAGGTGAGGGAAGGAAGGCTGCCATTGAAGATTGAGGCAAAAAAATTGTTGAGTACCTCAGCCTTCTCCTCATCATTTCTCACCAGTCTGACAGGATTGTTCATCAGGGAGGGTTCACCTTGGCCTTTCTCACCCCATCCCTACACAACTGAACTTCATCTCTATGCCCTTCCCAGCTCACCTGTCCTTGTTTCCATTGCCTCTGCATTTGATTAATTCCCTTTAGTTTGACCAACAACTCCCTACCAGCCATGCTGGTCTCTTGTCTTCCTTGCTCAATTTCTTGATCCTGGGGATTGCCAGGTCTTGCACTCTGTGACTTCCTTCAGACTTCCTTCACAGAGATCTGCTCGCTCTGTTTCACTCTCTTATTCCTCTGGGCAGCCTCCCAGAAGTGCCCACTGAGTATCACCCTGAAGAGCAATCTCTGCTTTCCTAAAGTTCAGGAAATTTAAACTTTACTCCTTATTTGACCTGTATCTCTTAGAACTGCAAACTCCACCAGTGCATGATCACTGCAGCCCAGGTTGCTCGTTTTCTTCCAACCACAGAAAATTAATTACTCTCAGGTTAAGAAACAAGACTGAAAAGAATTATAGCTAGTTCACTACCTCTGGGATACTATTATGGAAACAATAAATTTGGTTTTTTATATAGGACAATTATGGAGACGGATCACCTAAAATCAAGTATCAGCTCATGGTTTTAAATTAAGAATATGCAAAACAGGTCAGAAAATTTTCCCTGTAGATGACTTTCTCCCTGAACTATGAAGCTGAGAGGATAGGAGATACTTTCAGACTAAACCTGAAGATGTTTTCAACCTTTCAACATCCTGGAAAATCTCAGCTTCTGTTTATTGAGTGATTAAGGACAGCATGGTGCATTTTGACACTTGGAGTAAAAGTCAAGGAAAACATCCAACAGGCAGCAGGCAGGAAGTGAGTATCATGTTGAGATTGAATAGCTGCCAAAGTGCAGAGGGCAAAAAGCAAATATAAGCAAAGATAACATCCAAGACAGACCAGAAGGCAGTGATGTGCCGCTTCTGATAGTATACAGAAACAGCTGAACCTTAATTCCAGGAGGAAGAAAGAGAAGGAAGACCAATGGGTAGAACACAATTGATTTTTTAAAAGCTACTCATTCAAACTGTCAAATGTATTTAACAACCTAGTCTGAGCTTTACAAAGACTAACCAGTTTCTTCTCTGTGCAATCTTGAAATACAGGGAATTTACTGAAAAATTAAGGTGAAGAATAGCACTCTAGGCAGCACCTGAAAATTGCAGCTCTTTGCTTTTGTTAAAGCAAGCACCCTGTTCCTCACTACACAGGACAAGCCATTACAAATACCTATAGTAAACCTAGAGTAAACCTGCTCTCATGCCAGCATAAGGCTACCTTGTGTAACTGAGAAATGTGCAGAAACTACCTCCATGCAGGTACATGCAACCCAAACACTCTCATGCACATTTTATAACTACCAACAAGGTGACAGTAACCATATCCATAAAGCTCATCCATTTCCTAGAGGGTGGATTCAATTCTCAGTTCAGTAAACATCACATTATGTTATCTCGCTTTTTCAGGCATTCCAGGTCTAATTCCAGGTCTATGAAGTGAGAAACCGTCTCAAAAGATCCTTCTTTTTCTCTATGTCAGTTACTTGTCATTCTTGAGAATCTATGAAAAACCACCAGACGTAAACAGTATTAAAGATAACATTACTTAGCAGATAGAATAAAGTTGTGTTCAAATGAAACATGTTAAAAGTCGATTAAAAATTCATAGTCCTCCCAAATGAACAGGAGAATTGAACGAAGGAACAGAACTTCATTATTAAGTAATTTTGTGCAGCTGACTAAATACTAGCCCTCTCAAAACATGCCAGTAACAGTACAATCCACATGTGGGGTAAAAATGGAAGAAAAACCAAGCACAGAAACACAACTGCCGTACATCCTGCATATGTCTACAAACAGGCACACAGTTCTCTTCCCCTCCACCTTTATTTTTAAGAAAAAAAGGGAGTCCTCTCTCTCACAAATATATTCTCACTTGCCTTTACCTCTCATTACTTCTAAAAGACTTGCTACAAGATCACATGATGTCATATGCTCAAGGGCCATGGGCTGTAAACCTTATAGCATAAATTACAGACTAGCAAAATTGTATAAAATTAACTTGAAAAGACATCTGTGACACTAGACAGCATGCAATACACACGACACAATGCAGTCACCCTATTGTCCCTAACTTTTTTTTAAAAAAGACAGTAAAACTGTCTAATATTGAAACATATAAAAAAAAAAAAAAAAGAAAGTGACAGTCAGAAGAGCTCTCCCACTTCAGTTTTCTTTTTCCCTGCAAAAAGCAGTCCTGATGACAGCATAAAGGATACTACTAAGTGCTCCAAGTCAAAGTTCCTGCTTTGAATTCCGCAGGATTCAAACAATTTTCTACAGAGGCACAATCAATCCTCCAAATACAGATAAAAACTAGTATCTCACAATTATTTTGTTTAGCAAATTAATCCAATAGCAGCTAGGAAACGATGTTCTTCCTTGCACGATACTTTGCAGATCTTCAACTTCAATAATCCTAAAACACTTCCCACTTGACAGTGAAAGTCTTAATTTAGCAAGTGAATTTTTCTGTCACTAGGCTACTCCATAAGCTTGAAAAGCTCCTGTGCCTCCACCCAATTTGTGGCTTGTTTTAGTACAGATAGACATACACAAGGAACTTGAAAGTAATCTCCATCTGCCTTACAAAGGAGGCAGTGGAAACATTCCTTCACTTGACTCTCATGTATGTTACCATTACACACAGCTTAAACCAGAAGTGCATTAAGAGACTCTTCACAGTGTAGCCCCACAGTCATCAATGCAGTGAACAAGAGCAGGTAACATGGGTTTCAACAGATGAAAGCTTCACTCTGCAGCAGCACACAGCTTCAAGTCTTTTTAGAGATAGCCCTGATGAGCTAGACAGAAAGTACCACCACTATGGAAAAGGGACCTGAAGGTTTGCAGCAAGGTGCAGCTAAGGAAGGCATTGCTGACACGAGACAATCATGCTCCAGTTCTTCCTCCTACATTTACTTGCTGCTGTGCTTTGAAACTGTTCAGAACAAGGCTGTTAATAGCTGTCACAGCATCTCTTGCTGTTCTGTGACTTCTGGTTTGTTATTAATTACCTGCTTCCACATCATGAGGGCATTTCAAATTTACATGATGCCTGCACATAAGCCTTATAAAAACCAATGTGCAGAAACACAGGCACACATTCCAGTTTGTCTTTCTGAAGTGCTGTGCAGCATGAAGAACAGAGTTTTTCCAAGAAGAAAAGGTGGCATGGCAATGGTATTTCAGACGATGAAAGAATGAGAAAGGAAAGATCCTGCAGCTGCTTAATCCTCCACAGACAGCACCAGCACACAACCCTCTCTCCAATCAATGTGATCTTCTTCTTTCAAAGCAGCACATGACTTTAAAGAAGTTATGACCACAGGGTTACCAGACAATATATGAGTTTCTCCATGATCTGCTAAGCAATCAGGTCAAACTGTGCTCTTGAAAATTAGTTTAAGGCAACTGAAGGTCAAGGAATAAAAACATGCAGGGGAGATGAAGCAGAAAAGAAGGATTTAACTCTCAAGCCCATACAAAGCCCATGCCAGAAAGAGGAGTTGCACTGTTGGTAGAACTTTATAGTGTATGAAAGGAACATTCTCGGCACTGAAAAACTGGCATCTGTGTACAAACAGAAAAAGTGTTCCAAGTTACAAGCTGTACACAGAAACAAAAAGGAACTTCTTCACATCAATGTGCTCACCAGTAGTGTCTTGTTCATTCTAAATTACACTTTCTTCAATGGATTGATGTGCTTAATTGTCAGGCAAATAAGTAGATTTTTGTTACTTTTAACCAGAACAAAGAGATATTACATGCTTTTATAGAGTTCTGTAATTCTTTTTTTTTTAAAAAACAATTCTTTTGCATAAGCAGGAATTCTGATGTCAGATTCTTTTTCTTATACCCACATTTGGGTTTTGGAATGCAAATTTGAATGAGTAAAGTACTCTGGGTCTATGTTGGCAGCAGATGTTCAGAAGAAAAGGCACACTGAAAAAGCTGGCAGCATTACCGAAGGTTTGATGATTCTGTTCTCCTGGAAACTCATGGATTACTGAAGATACAAAACAGAGACATACAGCTTTGCACATGGTTGTAAGAAATTGAATTATTTTTCTGAATGTAGCTCAAGACTAAATTCTCTTTCCTGCATTTCCTAGTGCTTTGAAGGGTTGAATAGGTGGGTGAGAGGCAAACACCAGACAGGCAGAGACAAAACCTTCCCTGCTTCCTGTATGTATATAAACAATTCAGCTCTGTCTCCAGTTTCATATTCTCTATCCAGCAGCCACTTGTACAGTCTGGGTAACACCAAACATGCATATTTGTCACTGTGCCAGTAGACAAGACAAGAAATGCAAGTTACCAGCATTGCTGAAACTTTACACAAAACACTGAGTAATGTTTATTTTTATGCTGTCCAATCCAGTCACTGACTAGTAGGAACAGCAATTACATTATCAGGGGGAAGGAGGGTGCAAAAAAAAAAAAAAAGTTGTTGGCTATTCTTTTGTAAGCAAAAGCATAATATCTAAAGTCTGTGCAGTAAAACTTTTCAGTGCTCAGGAGATAAACATTTTTTCATGGTTCCTTATCGAGAATTCATTTTACCATAGGATTAAATTTCACTTTAAAGTTTCATCTAATATAGTTCAATATGACATAAATGCACAGGCATTATACAGACAGACTGAGATGCTAAGAGTCAGTTTTTACAGTCTTCTCCATGGTATGTCGATTTTTTAAATTTTTTTTTATTTTTAATATGAGACTAAGCAATACTGCAAAGCTCCACAGCTCTGAACTTTCTAGTATACAGACAAAAGCAGTGCTACACCACACTTTCACAACCACACTGTCTCTCCCACTTTCACAAAAGGAAATGTAGAGCTAGATTGAGTGAATCTTGATATTCTGTGTTTCTCTCTCAAGGGACACTTCTGAGTCACTAATCTTTGACATGTGCATTGCTAAAAGGCAAAAAAGTACTGACCTCTCCTAGAGGAATTTGGAGCTGCTCCTTTGCAGTAACAGTAAGAACAATAATAATTCACTGAATGTGGTGACATGTCAAATGTAAGATGAACACAACCAATATGAGCGTGAACTCAGTCTTAACACACGTATGATTCTGCGTAAAACTTGGGGATGGTAAAAACAACACAAAAGTGAAAATGGAGATGTTCCTATGCCTCAAATGCCTTAAAAGAAGTACTTAAGTGATTATCAAACTCCAAAATGTGAAGAGTTAGATAGCACTAAGGAAAATACCTCTGACCAAACTCTACTCATAGACACAGGAGTTTAAAATACCAATGTGAAGTCCATGTCAAAATGTAGCAGTATTTAATGTAAAAGCTGGAGGAATGTGTATGGCTGCAAAACTTCCAAGGCAGCTGTACGTCGTCCATTTCCTATTAATGATGCCTGGGCCAGAGAGTGTAGAAACCCATTTGGTCTGAGTACATGTACATCTGCCAAAGCCTTTTCAGAAAACCTGTTTTAATATGAAAAGCAGAGCACTCACACTTGTAAGCAGTTGAAGTAATAACTACATCTGTAACATAAAGGAAAATGCCAAAAAAAAGAAAAAAAAGAGATAAGGCAAAGAAAGGGAGATAAGGCAAAGAAAGCCACAGATTTTGAAGCAACTGCTATTCACAGTATTAAAAAGTAAATGTACACATACAGGTATTTTAAGAATAAATACCTAAGCATAGCCATGTAAATACAGAACTTACTGCACCTTGCAAGTACTTAAGTAGAGTTTTAATGCTTCTACTGTTATTTAGTACTTCATTTTCCCCTTCTTTTTGACTTTTCATGAAATTTGTAAACCAACTCAACAATTAACATTAAATCATAAGTTAATCTAGCTAAATGTTTAAAGACACAAGTGACATAATTCTGATTTGGAACGGATTATAAAAGATCAGTTATCACTAGCTCATAGAATCTTAAACCAGGAGCCTGGTATGAATATTAAAATATAAGAGCAGAACAAACATTTGGTGATGCTAAAGACTGTTCCTCCTGCTGTTTTGTAACTAGTGTTTTGAGTTACACGCTTCTCTTTTCAGCAATGGGTTCTGAAACATGCCTGAGCGGGTTTTTGTCCTTCAGCCTGGGGAAGAAAACTCTAGTGATGATGCCTATCAGACCTCGCTTGTGGGATCCACTCTTTCACCACAATGAACAGCTTTTCTTCATTTCACCTTTTCAGAAATTCTCTTTTTAGTAGTGTATGACCTATCATCTTAATAAGCAATAACAGTGTACCTATAAGCAACATTCCTATGCAGATTTTGACTCTGGAATGTGTCTGTGTTGAATGGCCACAAATAAAAACACAGAAATTCATCACCTTTACAGCACAGCTGCACCTGTTAAATACATTAAACAATGTTAATGTAAGAATATGGTTTTTTCAGTATACTTGAAAAAAATCATTTAATACAGTCATAAAGCATGGATCATTCAAACACTTGCTAGAAAAACGATGAAATCTAATCACTAAGATCAGAAGCGAGGATGGACTGCAAAGACCCAAACAGGTTACGACTCAGCTTTCCCTAGAAATTATTAAAAATTAAAGTGTGGAAAGGATTTAAAGTTTGCTTACTTTCTATGTCTTCCAGGTATGAAGAATCACTAAAACCCACAGGTGTATCATCAACCTTTTAGTATTAGAGCAACAAGAGAAACAACCTCCTTATGCTCTACAGCTGATGGCAGAATAATTTTGTCAGTAGAAATATTCTGGATTTTCTCCTCCAATTATTAACTTGACGTTAGCTAAATATATAAGAAACTCACTGAGCTATAAACACATCACTTAAGTCAGTGATGAAAATACTGCTTTTCTGTGATTTAAAGGCAGCTTTCTAAGATGATATGGCATTACAAACAAAGCAGTTTGTGTCACAAACACAAATCTCATGCTAAGTGCCTTAGTAACTTCCATATACATTACGGTTTTATGAGCCACTGTTTACAGCCAAGTAGTTGTCTGCTTCCCCAGATCTTCAGTTTTTATTCACAGCTATTCGCTCTTGTAGACAAGCTTGGGCACTTCAAAATTTAGAGCATCCACCAAAATAAAAAAAAAAAAAAAAAAAATTTCAAGTTGCCCCCTCTGACCCCTATGAGAAGGAGGGCTTGTCTGGCTACCCTATGGCTGCTGCCACAGGAAAACATACTCAGACTGTGCTGTCACCAGTCTCATTGTCCAGGGTTAATCACAGTCAGGTTTTCCTTCCCAGTTCAAAGCGGCTCTTCCACAAGGTCTTAGCTGGCTGGACCTGCACAGTGCTGATGCAGAGCACACAGGGTGCAGGATTTACAGCGTTGTTCAGTAGGCTGAGCCAGTATGTGTCACAAACAGAGGCTTCCCCATCCCACTGGCCACGCATTCCCATGCCGCACTGGCGGCTGGCACTGATCCTTGTCTGACATGCCCATGTTGACCCAGTTCAGGGAGCTCAGTCTGTAATCCCCTCCTGCTTCCAGGCTGTGCTCACGATGGTGCCAGTGCTAGCACAGGAGAATGCCGCTCAGTGGGTGAGGAACAGAACCATCCCATTCACTGACCCTTGCGCTAGGCTGGCTTAGCCACCCCAGGTGGGCTCGCAGTCATGCAGGGCAGCACTGACCAGGAACTAAGACACCCTTAGGAGGAACAGTAACGTAAAGGTTTCTTTCTAGAGGAACAAAAGAGGCAGTAGAAGTAGACCAGCTTTGCAAGATAGAATCTGGAATGGTTTGTTCTTCAGCTAATGTTAGAACTGGCAGCAAAACCCGGAAAAGAGATACCCTTCTTTTAGGCAAGACGGCAAGTAAATAGTGTCAGAAGGCCATTTCAAATAAAAAGCCATGAGAAAAAATGAGACACAAGGAACTGAGCCATTCCCTGACGTGCTTTCCTTTCCCAGGGAATCAATGACAATTCTACACAGATGGCCCTGCTCATGGAGATAAGAAAATATTTCCAGACAGATAATATACAGATAATATACCAACAAAGTCCACACTCCCATACCAAAATACTTGAAGTCTGTATTTGCAAGGAATAAAAGCCACAAAAAAACACAAACACATATACACAAACCCAAAGCAAACAAAACAAAGCCACTAAGAGAAAAAGAAGGCTGAAGGAGAGAAGTTGAAATATCTATCTCTAGGATTACATCTGCATCACGTTCCTTAAAGTAACAGGAGCCAAGTGTCCCAACAAAGCAGTCTGAGTCAGCAAGAAGAGAGGTGTCAAAAAATAACATTTGTTACCATTCAAGACTCTCATATACTGTTTTCTTTCCTTATACAATAATAAACTCCCAGTCTTGTTCATGGAGTTATTTAATGTTGTGTTTGTGGTCTCAAAGTTGTAGGACTCAAGTAAGACACATACTAGTATAATTTTCTCCTGTGGACAAAGAGGTGGTTTGACACTGGCCAAACATCAGGGACCCATGAAAGTCGCTCACTCACCCTCCCCTGCCACAGCCGGGCAGAGGAGAGAAAAATTAATGAAACATAAGCTGAGAGAAGGACCAGGAGAAAAGACTTCCAAGGGCAAAACAGGCTCACCTTAGAAGTACAAAGTGAATTTACTGCTCACAGAATCAGAGGAGGATAATGTGAAGTAAAACAAGCCCTTGAAAAACACCTTTTCTTCCCCCAGCCCCTCCCTCTTTCCCACCAACAGGGCAGAGGAGAGGGCAGGGGAGTTTGGTCAGTTTGTCACCCAAGGTTTTCTTCCGCTGCTCAGGGAGAAGAGTCCTTCCCTGCTGCACCGTGGGGTCCTTCCCACGGGAGACAGTTCTCTGTGAGCTTCTCCAGCGTGCTCCGATCTCATGAGTAGCAGTCCTCCCAAAGCTGCTGCAATGTGAGTCCCTCTCATGGTCACATAATCCTCCCAAAACTGCTGCAGCATGGGTCACTCTTCCTCGGGGTGCAGTCCTCCAAGGACAGGCTGCTCCAGCCTGGGAGCAGGCCCCTCTCTCTCCACCAGGTCTCTCCCTGGATCACAGCCTCCTCCAGGCATCCACCCGCTCCAGCACGGGCACCTCCCCAGGGGCTGTGGGTGGATCTCTGCATCCCCTGTGGATCCCCACATGCTGCAAGTGGATCTCTGCATCACCTGTGGATCCCCAGGGGCTGCGGGTGGATCTCTGCCATCCCCTGTGGATCCCCACATGCTGTGGGTGGATCTCTGCATCCCCTGTGGATCCCCATGGGCTGCAAGTGGATCTCTGCATCCCCCGTGGATCCCCATGGGCTGCGGGTGGATCTCTGCATCCCCTGTGGATCCCCACATGCTGTGAGTGGATCTCTGCATCCCCTGTGGATCCCCACATGCTGTGAGTGGATCTCTGCATCCCCTGTGGATCCGCACAGGCTGTGAGTGGATCTCTGCATCCCCCGTGGATTCCCACGTGCTGTGGGTGGATCTCTGCATCCCCCGTGGGCTGCAGGGGCACAGCTGCTTCACCACAGTCCTCACCACAGCCTGCAGAGGAACCTCAGCTCAGGTAGCTGGAGCACCTCCTCCCCTCCTTCTCCTCTGACCTTGCTGTCCCCATGTTGTTTCCTCCACACGTTCTCACCTCCTCCTCTTCTCTGACTAGAAAAAACTGTGCCCCCTTTTGTTTTATTTTCTTCTTAAATCACAGAGGCATTACCAACCTCTCTCAGTGGCCTAGCCTTCACCAGCAGCATGTCCATCTTCAGAGCCATGAGAGATTGGCTCTCCACCAATCTCTCAATCATGAGAGATTGGTGGAGGCTTCCAGCAGCTTCTCACAGAAGCCACCTCTGTGGTGCCCCCACTACCAAAACCCAGGCCGTGCAGAACCAACACAAGGGGTAAAACCCCACACCTTGTCACCCATTAAACTTGGCAGAATAATTTAACCTGACAGAATAACTTAATTGTAAACCACATCAGAATACAACATTATCCGTTAACACAGAAGTTACCTGCACCTCAGTTACACCTACACAGCTAGGCAAAGTAAGCACAGTTCTCAAAAACACACACCACAAAGCATATGCATGATTTGAAGTTTTATGCATTGGCTTTCTTAGTCTCCTTTAGAAATACAGGATTACAAAATACCATATCAGGAGTGAAGTTCAATCCTTTTCTCTAAAAACTTCAGCAAATAGAGAATAGGAGAGAAGAGACGAGAGTCTCCATACCCTTTCTCTATAAGCACAAGACAGCTAAAAGTCACCAGATTCCAGAAAATGAACAGCCTTTCTCTGTCCCAGAAGAGCAACAACTTCAGAACACTTCAGGTCCAATGAACTGTGATCTGAGGAAAATGTCCCTCTGCTATCAGCTCCCATGGTATGAAAGCAGGTACGTGCATACTTCTACGGGCACACCTAGCCAGTACCTTAAAGCTAGAACAACCACTGACACTTGAGAAAAGACTGAGGAAAAGTACAAGAGCCCAGAAGCCAATTTACATACCAGGCAGAAAGTAGGACTTTCAAGTAACTTGAAAGCACACCATTAATTGCTCACAAATAAAGTCGTAGCGGAAATAAAATATTTCCACTACGCTGGTTCAGTTACAGGGTCTTAGCATCCTGTTTAGGCAAGAAGTGCACAGACAAATGCTATCACCACAAGTAATTTTAATCCATTCTGAAGCCTCACTCCACTGCATAATTCAGAAAAAAGCCTCAAACTATACCTTTAAATCAGTACGTAAAGATAGTTATAATTTACACTGACTATAAAATCTCCAAAGCTTTGGATGTCTTCCCGTAAGTTCATGACCACCCAGTAAGGTATTTCTCTTTCTCTTGAATACAGGCACGACCATCTGAGCTCCATAAGAAACAGAGACTTGCACCTGCAAGCAGATGGTACTGGGGAAGACTTGCTAGTAGACTTACTAGTAGAGAGGCACACCACGACACTGCAGGGTCACTGCTGCTGGTAGTCAAGGCACCCACGTGGGCTGGGCAGCAACAGAACAATGCTTCTTCCTCAACACTAACCCCTTTGGAAGCAGAAATGGTTTGGCACATCAACTTGCACAAACAGGAGGGAATAAGGGGAAGGAAATTAAACTTCTAAAACCAAAAGAATAAGGCTGCAGAGCACTATGTGGAATTCCCAGCGTAGTGCTTTACAGCAATCCTAAACCATGTGAGCTATTCTGGGACCCAGTGAAATAGATGTATTACAAGATATTCCCTCCAACATCAATGTGTGCCACAACCAAAAAAACCCACAACACTCCCAACATGCCAATAATACTACACATTTAGTACAATAGGACAACATCATCAAGAACTACAATATGCCTGGAAACTTTGAAAGAGTGTGTTAAAACTGATCCAAGATATCAACAATGACTGTATTCTTATCCTTATCAGCTTTCTCCTCTTCCAGGACAGTACCATGCAATTCTTTCATTTAATCTTATAAACTCAGTCCTGACACAATTTAGATTCCCTCTTCACACTGCTCTCATTTCAACAAGTTCCACAAGGTCATTTTCCTTAAGGAAAGCAGCCTTTCAATTCCAGCCTGCAGAACCACCTGTGAAAACTGTAAATGTAGTTTCTAAAGTTTTTTTGTTTCACTAACCATTTTAATTTTTCCAGCATATTAATAATATCATACCACTCCAAGCATACTGGTGCAAGGCTAAATAAAGAAAGCATTAAGTCTTCTTTCTTAAGAAGCTTCTTCTCACAGCTTCACCACCTTAGCATCTCTTCACTTTAGAGGAGGACAACAGCAATCTCTTTGAAATGGAAGACAAGACCTGCAAGTAACGTGTGAAGGAAGATGTAGCAAGGTTTGCAAGATATGGAGAGACACCTGCCCCTACAATTCATCTCTGTCATTAGTCTGTTCCATAATTGCACTAAAACCAACAGGAATGTCACCCAATAACTGACCAAAATGTGCAGGCTCCACTCTTCCCGTATCACCTCCTAGACAAGATCTGAGAGTTTAGCAACATCACCTATATTAGACTTCTTGGCATCGGCCTTTGTACCCAGTTCTGCAAAATTTCACACGTTATGCCAAAATTCACTACCTAAGGTAGACATGTAACAAAATAGTAAAGGTTTGAAGAGCTAGGCTTCGTCTACACTTTTCTCAGCTTCACCCATCTCAGCCATGAACTCATCACAGTTAAGTATGACCTACTATGCTGCACGGCAAGTCAACGAATGCTGTTCAGATTTAGTGGATAACCCTCCTTTGTGTCACCTATGTTCCTGCAAGGGGGTCAAAACATAGTTTGAGAAACAAGTTTGGTTTGAGAAAGAGCTCCTACAAAGCCACTAACATCCAGGAAACAAGCTGCTGAGCCACTGCTTTAACCGACATAATTTCTTCAGAATATAAAATCGTATCAACAAGTTGCACAGGTTTGCTAACCAAGCTAGTTAAAAACAGAAACACATCTGGATATTAAGCCAGGGTCCCACAAGAAATATGCAATCTACTCCAAAAACTGGTACAGCTTTGAATATCTCTAACTGCAACCATCATGTGTGACGATTACTCCAGAATTGTTGCACCACCCATAGTTCTCAAAATTTCCACCTTCAACATCGTTGTTGTTGGTTTATGTTCTTCTGTCTTTGCAGTAAAGTGACTCTTTATCTCTGTCCCTCCTGCATATTTAACTTGAAGTAGATTTATGAAGTAATCACAACTCCATGCAGGCTGAGATTCCACAGTGCTTTCAGCTGATCTGAGAGTACACACCTGCCATAAATTATAAGGTGGGGTATTTTTACCCTTTGACAGCAGCACTACATTAAGAAAAAAAACCCAAACCTGAAACAAAACAACCGATACAGAAACACACATGGGGAAAGAGATACTGATCCTTTCAACCACCAACACTGCAGCCTGAGCTCTCGTGAAAAGACAATGTCAGCCTCCCCTTCCTAGGCTAAAGAGGTCAACTTCTGTTCAGTACATGTCATTCCAGCAGAGAAACTGACACACTCAAACATCTGCAAAGGGAGAAAATAGGGAGGAAAAAAAATGAACACCAAAAAAACCCCCATGAACATAAAAGGAAAGCTCAGAAGGACAGACTGAAGTTTCAGCACAGCCCTAACATGCCTGCTCTGGTACTGATCATGCCTCACTGAGCCTGGCTAGAAGAAAAATCAGACAAGCATTTTTATCTGCTTCCTGATGAGTTTAGATTTACAAAGATTTGTGCATTTAAACTGAAAGCACAGAATAATCAGCAAGCTCTAGTTTTTATTACACTGTATTTTAAAAGACATACAAAGCAGTCATTATTCTCCCCAGAGAGAGAAATAAAGCAAGCAGGACCAAGTTATACCCAAAAAACCATCAGCACTTCTTGTGGTTTTCACAAAGCAAACCTCTCAGCACATTTTATACGGCAGCAATTGTCACCGGTGGCACTGTATGGTGACGGCTCTTGCAGCCTGCACAATCAGCAACTTGCAGATTATTGTGCATTTGTGAAAAGGAAACATTTTGAGGCATGTCTGGAAGGCAAAGTGACTTGAGATGCATAGTTTTTGCAACCTTCCTTTCCAGTTAAGAAACGTTCCTTTTCAGTATCCATGCAGCCATAAAAGCCAGGACTTACAGACAAGCATGGAACAACCAGCTTCTCCTCTGAGGATTGACAAGACTGATAAAACATGTACATGGTTCACAAACAGCATAGAAAGGGTTATTTGATGTAATTTGAATTACACAGCTTTCAATTCTTCAAATAAAAACAAAAGAGCACACAAAGACACCAATCAAACAGGTCTCCTGGTCAAATAGGGGCTTTGTCGTCAACATTTTCAGAGTTCCTTCTGAGGTCCTTTTCCGTGAAAAACTCACATAGTCCACTCAATTTAATTAATTATCATGTACTACTAAAATCTGAATAAAGTAGTTATAAAAACAGTGAATTACACACTTGCAGTATTTATCACCATGCCTATATGAATCACACAGGAAATGGCACCACAGAGGCTTGCACATTCTGCTTCTTCAGAGTTTAACCACTTTACTGCTGTATGAAAACGAAAGTTAATACATGGCTTATAATGGAGCAATGGAGATGAGCCTACAGCAAGAAAACCCAAGGAAACAGAAACTGGAAATTTCAATGCACCACAGTTAAAAGTTTTATAGCTTACATGCCAACAGAAACCATTTTCAAATTGCTCCTTCCCCTCCCTCATAAAATTAATAGAAAAAAAGTTACACTATAACATCATTAAAGAGGTTGATATGGGTTTTAAATGTGACTGTTTTGAAAGGAGTTTCAGCTGAAATGAGTTTCACATTCTACAGTTCTCACAACAGCACTGACACAATTTTAGTACATGGGACAGTCAGCAAGGTTAGCTTAGATTGTCAAGCCTGAAAAGTGCCATAAAGCTCATATTCTGGTTGCCATCCAAGTTGGTTTGTTTGGGGTTTTTTCTGTAGTTTTGCTTTTCTCCCAATACGGAAGTGCAATGTAGTTACAGTTATAGTGTTTGGATAGATGAAAAGCAGTCTCTGCAGTTGTAGAAAGCAATCCTACCGAAAACTGATATCTGAATAATAAAAAACACATACATTCATGCATATATATATACTTATATATTTGTATATTCAGCCTATATACTCCCTGTTTACTATTGAAATAATTTTCGAGGGAAAAATAAAAAAATAATCGTTTTCCACTCAACTCTGAAAGGCAGAGGAACATTTTACAGAATGTAAATACATGTATGAACAGCTCTCTATTCTCTCTTATTACGATCTTCAGCATGGTATCCTAGGCAATTTTCCCTCACAACTGGTAAAGTGATTAGGTACATTAGGTAACAGGGCTAGCTTGCTGCTTTTCACTCTTAGCATCTCTGCTTAGTGAGCTACCAAGCCGAGTCAGAGCAGTCTCCGAAACTGGCAAGATTCAATCTAGTTCTCCTTCAGCAAGTTACTAGAGAGAGAGTCCAACGGGTCCAAACAAGCTTGACATTCAAAACTGTTAGATACTTCTTTCTACTTTCTGAATCAACAAGAATCTAAAAATTGTGAACCACAGTGCAATGCAAATACCATTCTTCAATTCCAAAACTTTACCATAACAGTCTGCATCTCTTTTAGAAAGCACATGAAAGCTTGAAGGAAAATAAAACAACCAAAAAAATCCAAATGTGGGTGTTGGTGGTGAAGGAAGAAGGAGCTGTCTATAGGATCAGGAACTCACAGATACAAACACAGTATGTATTTATAACACAGCTTTGGATATCTCTCCCTAAAATTATTTAAGCAACATCACATTTCTTGCAATACTGTATGAATTACCAAGCAAGGCCAGTCATGGGAGGTAAAAACATACTTTGAACAGTTCGGTGTGCTTTGAAGGTCTTTACTTGCTTGTAAAGTGAGGTTTATAATACTGCTGAACTTGAATTCCTGACTTTTGGGCAGACTGAAGCAAAAGTACTGCAGCAGGGTACTTAAAATGCGCAGTCACACCACCTGCAACTGCAGGCAGAATTAAAATGGAAAAATAGCTTTTAGGAAATTTGTTGCTCTTCCATGATAATGTTTACCCCCCCTTGAAACTTCATGGTTAGATGATTACGTAACACATCTGTAGATAGCCTGCATCTGAACAAGTAATACATGAAATTTCAAATCTGTAAGATGGAAAACAAAAAAAGTGTATGCTACGCACCATACGTTAACCAAGAGCAACCTTCTTGTATGTTCTAAAGATCCGTAAGTCTCACAAAACTGCTTTGGTACAAAATCTTAAAATAAACTGACCTGAAGAGCCACGAACTTGTCAGAAGAAATCACATACAGGCAAAAAAAAAAAAAAAANCAAATTTATTTTTTCTTATTCTCCCCAGGCACAAATGAAAATGAACTAAAGACTAGAACAAAACTCAGACATTTTGATAACTGGACTATGATTGTTTATTACTTTTTCTGCAAAAGCATGGTAAAATATCAGGAAACTTGGAGAACGCTTTTTTTTTTAGTCCAGGCACACCATTGCCCCTTCTCCTTATTTCCAACAACCCTAGGTTTTATGCTAAGCAATACTTAAACCTCCTTTATTATTTTCCATCAAAAATTTAATTTGCACAGGCCATTTGCTTTCTTCAACACACCTTTCTTATTCAAATGACTTTTTATTCTAGTGACTGTCAGAAGTATTGTAATTTAACAAAGACTTAAAATAATTTACAAGGGACACTTGTAACACTCTGTAACACTGCAGACTGTTAAAATACCTGAGTATTTGCATCTTCACTAAGCTCTCTCAAAAGACAGGTTGGCCTAGGAACTTAATCTTTTCATTCAAACACAACTCTGTCAATTAAAACTCACCTGGTAATTTATTCACCTTGTTTGCTTCATGCCTGCAGCTAAGTAAGAGGAAATAAAAGCATTCTTCTAAGAGAGGGCGAAAAATCAGTTGATTTTGCAAAATGGAAACTTTGATCATTGCTTAGTTGAAGTATTAATTCACAATTTGGGCTCCCAAATGAATACAGGAAATTTTAAAGTCAAAGGTGTTTTCAATAGTCACTGGTTTTTGAGTTTTAAGCCTCATGGTAACTACATTTATACATAAACCTAACAGTCAGAAACCTGCTAAGAGGTAAATGAGGAGTGAAAAGTGACAGATGTACAAAAAAGGATTTTGTACAACCCTAGAAATTTAAGTGCAAAAAGAAGTTGAAAACATCACTGAAATAAACCATACAACTACCCTAAGGTTTTATGCCAACATTTCACACTGGGATAATCCTGGTTTCTTAAAATGATGCTGAAGTGAAAGCTTTGGCCCTTTTAAATAACTAAATTCCATTTTTAAAGCAAAAGCCCTGTCAAATGTTTCACAATGTTTTACTGTTCACTGGTATTTCCTCATATATGTAGATAAAATTGATAAGGTTCTTAGATTTCTTTACACTTGTTCAAGTGAAAACTAGAGTAGATTTTAACATTCTTTAAAATTCATAAAATATGGCAAGTTTAGACTGCATGCCAAACTTTTAAAGCCACTGGATGGATAAAACCCTCAGTGTTGTAATACCTTGTTGGTAAGTGATCAAATGAATATATAATTTTTAACCTGAATGCCATTACTTAACACTCTGCCAATTTGAAACACTCTGTATCTTCTGGGGTGTTTTTTGTTGTTGTTTTACTACCTAATGTTTTCAGTGTTTGCACTTCCCACACTGTAAAAATAAGATGCCTGCTCTCCACTGCTGTCTTCTGGAGCTTGTGACTTCCAAAGAGCATTTATTTGAAAAATAACCTCCACATATTTAAACATTTCTTATGTAATTGGCCTAAGGGTAATTGCTCTATTTCATAAATATGTATTAGGGACCAAACATTGCACTGACACTTCCTCCTTAAAAAAAAAAAATACAAGGTAAGTTACATAAACCATAACAGTTTCTAAATTTGCATATTGACACTGTCTTCTCTCTGAAGAACCTTAAAACCCCACAATATACGTGTCTTTATTTTCTTCTATAAAGTCAATCATTTACCAGTACCTGTAAGCACAACAATGGTTTTATTTTTTAAGAATCCAGAAACCTCAACCTGATTTTGGAACACTATGTATTCTTGTCAAAAAGACTGGAAAACAAATAAAACAATATTAGGTGCAAAAAAAAAGTGTTTAGACCACAAAATCCAAACTTATGCTTTGGCACAATAACACATCTCCCTATCAGGTTGTTCAGCAAATTAATATTACTTCACATTCTAGATGTATGAAAATGCCAACCCAGAACACTATGTGGAAATAAAAGTACGTATTTATTGTCAAAGTCATATTAACAAACTTGTACATAAATTGGATGAAGTTTATTGGAAATACAGTGCAATTAACTTTCTTATAATGTGGGGGGCTTCTTGCTGCAGGGCTGCTTGGTTAGTCGTGGGTTGGGTGTTTTCTCGTTTGTTTTTTTGTTTTTTTTTTTTAAGAAAGCATGAAATATTTCTAAGTTCCTGCCTATTCCCTTACCTCGTTCACAATATTTGCTTTGACTGGACCCTTCAATGGAAAGGCACGAACAGGCAGATATGCGAGCATCTGCTCCATGTATACTGAATGCCCTGTGTTAATTGAACACTGATCCTATGCTTTGAAATCACCAAGATGAACACTAGAAAAGGATTCTGCCATGCTGGTTTACTAGAATGCCATTGGATTCCTCCTTAAAGAAGGGTGAAAGAAGGTGAAAACGACTCTCAAGTAACACAATCCAGCGTTTTAACAGTTTTAAAACACAGAAAGCACTAGAAAACAAGGCATGATTAATAGTGTGAGCTCGGAGGAGCTCACAACTACACAGCACTGAAGAATCAAGGTACAAGCAGGCAGCTCTGAATCTGCAGCGCTCTGCACACATCCCTTAATCCGACTTCCAGCTCGAACAGCGATACCCAGACAGTCATTTTCACCACAAAATACAGAACTTCTCTCACTTCTTTAATCCCGTTCTTAAAGAAAAATCCAACACGCAATACAAACGTAGTCCCTCACACTACGAACAATGCAAACTTCTCTCCTTTCAGCCCAGCCGTTCCAGTTCCCCGCCCGGCGAAGAGCAGCGAGCCTCGCAGCGCCACAGCTGCGCCGCCGGCAGCAGGTTCACCCCAACCTGCACCGCACAGCACCCGGGAGGGCGTAGAGCTGAGCAGGTACCATCTAGGAACTGTCCCCGTCCAAAAATTTCATCAGACCAGTATTAAAAAGGCAAAGACGCGGTAACTTCAAATTCAACTCCCATTTCCGTCTTCGGGCACCTCAGACAAGGCGGAATGGCAACACGGGTGCGAGCCTGCCCTCGCCCCTCGCCCCGCCGAGCTTAGCGTCCACGGCTCCATCCGCCCGCACCCACCTGCCGAGGTCCTCGCCCGTCTCGTAGTGCTCCTCCAGGTTCTCCTGCCGGAACACGGTCATGGTCGCCGCCCGCCGCCGGCTTCAGCCCCTGCTCGGCGCCCTCATCACCAGCGCTCCGGAGCCGCCCCGAGCTCGGCTGCGCACCCTGCGGAGGAGCGCGGAGGTGAACGCCCCTGCCCGCGGTCCCTCCCGGCGCCGGGGGCGCTCCCCTCCCTCCTCACCCGCGAAGGAAGCGGCACCCGCGGGCCGAAGGGCACCTCCCCTGCCCCTGCCCGAGCGCCAGGAGAAGAAAGCGGCGCCCGGCGCCTCCGCCCCTTCCCCACCGGCGGCAGCCGCCCAGCTGCCGTGGCGGCCACC